>WAAD01026895.1:1643-12183 GCA_013389945.1 Fregata magnificens | reverse complement strand
GGAGGCGCTGGAACAGCCCGCAGCCCTCCCCGGGGGCGGCAGTGCCGGGAGGGCTGGGGTCGGGGCCGAGCACGGCAATCCGCGGGTCCCGCCGGAGCGGCGAGCGGGGAAGGTTGCCTAGCTGGGTCTCCAGGCTCGCTTCATTTCGGCTTCAGAGCTGATAACCTCCTGAGGTGGACAGAACAGTTTGCTTCTATTTGAGTTACTGTTTCAGAGTTTGGAAAGACGCTTCTGGGACAATTTAGTTTCTGTTTGTGACTTTTACGGGTTTTTTTCTATCTGTAACCAACATAATTAAGTACTGTTTATAAGCAGTTTGTTTATAAACAAGTTATACTTGTCTTTTTAAAAGAGAAATTTTGACAAATTTGACCAAAGAAGGCAAAAGATGCTTTGGAAATAGTCACTGATCTTTACTTATACGTGTGAACATATCTATTGCAATATGTAGCCTGAATCCTTTCGTGAGATACACACTAAAATAGTAATTTTATTGTATATTTTAAGAATACAGTTTTTCCTCTGTCATTAACTTGAAAACATGGGGAGGCAGAGCGTCTGCCTGCCTCACAGTTAAGATGAAAAGTAGGAACGTTCTTAGAGGTGGTTTAAATGAACTGCCTGCCATTAATAGAAATAAGCTCTTAATGAAAGTACATACATGGTTTTGCTCGCTTATGCAGAGCTCTATGAAGAAAGAAAACCTTTTTTGTCTCCAGCAATTCTAAACCCAGTCTGAAGTGGTATTGTATTTGTCTGAGTCAGTAGATGGGCAATTCCAAGCGACTATGTGATGAGAGCATAATAAATGCACAGGATTGACAGCTGAAGTGCTGTTTCGCTGGTAGCTTTCCCCAGGAGTTTTCCATTCAAACTGAGGAATCCTTTCACTGCTGCTGTTTAGCACCTTGTGGCAAAGACCTCTCGCCAAACATGGATTTTCAAGCGTTCTTGAATTTTGATGTATATTCCTGCTGGTTCCTACCTCTCACACAGGAGCTGCCACTTACTGAATCTCCTGCTGGCTCTAGGAATCCTGTGCTTCAAGTGCAGTTTATTTTGCATGACCAGCAGCTGTGCTATGGTGGGCTGCTTTTCCTCCTGTCCCCCCTAGATGATGCTGTAATAGAGGCTTCTTCCAGCCATCCTGATGGCCTGGCAGCAAACACTTGCAATAATAGATTTATTGTAAGATCTTGTAAAAATAAATAAGTTATTGGGTCATGGAATGGAGGGATAAAATGTACCTAGTGCTATTTCAAGTGCCTCAGAAGACTAAATCGTTGAGGTTCCTCTCCTTTGTTGGCTACTCGTTCCGCTTGCTTGTTGAAACGTGTATGTCTATATGTTTTCAACTCTAAATAGCCTGCCTCTCACATCTGGTTCACAGCTGGCCCTTACACACATGCATACTTAGCCTCTCATTTACTGTGCAAGACATTGGTTTTTCTCTTTCTCTGTCACTGGGATCGGACAGGAGGAGTGTAGGAAATAATGGAATATATCTTTGAAATATTGCATCTCATGTTCAGTGTGAGATGTTCACATTTGACTTCTTTCCATTGCTTCCCTCCCTGCCACAGAAAAAAAAAAAAGAAATTAAAAAAAGATTTTTTATTCCTCCCTCTTGGCCATCTGGGGCTGTCTGGTCTTCAGTTCTCCAGGGAAAAATAATTATGTCTGTGTGAGTCAGCTGGCTGAAGGTGAAAACTTCATTTCTTTTTCCTCACCCATTGTTTAGAAGCAATGTGACTCAGGTTCTGTGCAAGGGTTGGTAGCAGTTTAAAACCAAATCAGTGTCAGTTCAAGCTAAGGGTAATGTTTGCATTTCTACTAGCTAGGAATTGCTCTATCCATGAGGGAAGGGAAGGATGTTGTGCTTCTATTAATTTGTTTTGTGATGGTTGAATGAATAATTGGATACTTAGAATTTTAAGGGTAGGGATAAGCACTGCTGGAGCAAGGTCTAAGGAGAGTAAAAAGGGAAGAATGAATGAGTGAGACAGTCAAATCTGAAAAAGTGTTAGGGTAAAATAGAGACGGTAAGGAAATGGTAAAGTGTTGAAAAGAAAAATTGAGGAAGGCAAGATTGATTAGTAAGAAGGTAATACCAGAGAATGATTTTAATGAACTAGACAAACTAGGAAAACAATCTGAAAAGAAATTGGAAGTGGGGACAATGCGAGATGAAAATAAACAGCAATTATTAATAGCAGCTGGCTCTTTGATTTGGATTACAGGAGGGAACATATATACACACAGCAGCCTTATGCATCTAGGTTTTAAATCAGCCCACTCTTCCTGAGCCAAAATGATTTTCCATTAAAATAAACCAGCAGTACTAGTATGGGTTGAAAAAAATGACGTTATGATCCAGATATTTCTACTCTTGCTATGCACAGATTGGCTTAATATTGAAGTATATAATCCTGCTGATTTGAGCTAGAATAACTCTGATTTGCTACGGTTGATGAAAAAGGTTTTGGGCTTCTGGAAGCAAATCTTGGAGCTATTCATGGGAAGGGCGGTCCTGAAAAATAGGTGTGTTGGAGGAGCAAAGCAGCTGAGGTTCTGTCTTTCTGCTATCTGTTGCACCTGGGGCTAAAGTATGGTAGCAGAAACATCCTACCTTTTCCTTCTCCTCTTGACAACGAATGATGAAAATGAGAGTGAATGCTCGACTTGGTGTGGGAATTTGCAGGAGCGAAAACATAGGCTGGAACACAGAGTGGTGTCCTGCTTGCTTTAGGATTTTTTTAAGATGCCAGATTTTTAAGCAATGTGCTAATTCTGGATCTTGTTGTTACACATGGGCTCAAAAACTTCATCAGTGTTGACAAAAATGTTGCCACTGTTCAGTCTTGCAAATGGAAAATTGTATCAAGTGTCCTGTGCAGACTGGCCTAGCTTCATAGATGCATGTCTAATGTCAGAAAGTCTTGATAATTTTCTCTTTTTCAGTGAACCAAGTTTCATCACTAGTTAGGAGTGGGGTGGAAAGACATCACCTTCAGATGACAGAACTACTTCCTTTGTTTACAAAATACTTTCCCTCCCCATAAAGCTAGACTATTCTCAGCGACAAATTCTCTGTGTTGGACAGTTACATGGTTTTATGCGAGTTAAAGCATTTTGTTCTTTAGCCTAGTGTTTCTTTTCATTTTGTCTGTCTTAAAATCCTTCCCAGTAGGGATAGGACGTGACTGAGGGGTTGTTGCTGTGCTTGGAGAATGGCATTGACGTTCTAGAAGGGAGCGAGGGAAGGGAGAGATACATGTTGCTTTTTGGAAAGTGGATTCTCAATTGGCTGGTAAAGTTGGTATGTGAATGGAAATTCATGGCTTCAGAACTATATGCTTGCATCCCATTGAATTTTGGTTTTAGTTTTTCTTTCTCACAACTATGATACTTGTTGTGGTTTAACCTGGCAGGCAGCTAAGCGCCACACAGTTGTTTGCTCACCCCCCCCGCCCTAGTGGAATGGAGGAGAGAATCGAGGAAAAAAAAAAAGTAAAATTCATGGGTTGAGATAAAGACAGTTTAATAGGACAGAAAAGGAAGGTAAAATAATAATAATGATAAAAGAATATACAAAACAAGCGATGCACAATGCAATTGCTCACCACCCGCTGACCGATGCCCAGCCTGTCCCCGAGCAGCGATCACTGCCCCCCGGCCAACTCCCCCCAGCTTATATACTGAGCATGATGTCATATGGTATGGAATATCCCTCTGGCCAGTGTGGGTCAGCTGTCCTGGCTGTGCCCTCTCCCAACTTCTTTCTGGCAGGGCATGAGAAGCTGAAAAGTCCTTGACTAGTGTAAGCACTACTTAGCAACAACTAGAACATCAGTGTGTTATCAGCATTATTCTCATACTAAATCCAAAACACAGCACTATACCAGCTACTATGAAGAAAATTAACGCCATCCCAGCCGAAACCAGGAGAATACTACACTTTGGCATTGCTTTCTGAAAGCTTTCTTCTGTAGGATTTTACTCAAAGAATTGTCATTGGCAGGGTTTTCTCTACAAGTTTCCATGTTGTCCTGGTGAGTAGTCAGTGTCAGTTAGAGCTGGCTATCGTTGCTTGTTCTGTTTGACTTGTCTGCTACTATGGCATAAATATTGTTTGCTTTTTTTCTGTTTACTCACTATGTAGGTATTTAGGAACAGCTTATCAGCAGTTTATACTGTGAATTGTTGACATTGAAAAATAGAAGCATGAAATTGTCTTGCCTCACCTGTGAGGTTTAATTGCATCTTCATTTGCTTCCAGAAAACCTTCCCAAATATCCCATTGTGTTTTGCACTTAGAATACTGTAATTTTTATGTATTATTTTTTACTGCTGTCTTGATTGCTGTATGTTAGAACCCAAAGACATTTTTTTTGTCTGAAAGGAGGGAGATTGTAACACCAACCTTCCATAATGTATTGCTAATCAGAACAGCATATAAACATTTGCTTTGAAGTATTTAAGACAAATGTGTGAACCTGCCAAACTGAGGCTAATGGAAAGTCTGCTATGCAGGTTGGTGGCCTGGTTGTCTTAGTGGAGATGTGAAGGAACAAGGCCTTCTTGATACCATACTATCCTCTGATCTCTAGATTAATGGCTGAAATTTTATGAACGGAGCATAATCTTTTTTGAAAACGGTCACTGATCACTTATTTGTTTTTACAGCTACAGTTCTACTGAACCATTATTTAACTTTGGTTATTTTTTACATAGATTGTACTCAACATATCCTTACAGGCAAAACTGTCATGCAGAGTCTTTTATGGCAAGCATGATAGAGAACAATTTTAGGATTGAAGGGAGTATTTGCATTGTAGAGGTACTTGAATATGCATTGACATAACTTCTCTGTTTACTGTTGTGGAGAAGTTTGAACTGTTGCTCTTAGTATTTTGTGGATAAATGCTTGTTCTGTGAATAAATAGAGGACTCTAGTCTGGTAATCCAACACCTTCCTTGAGCTCTAACATTTATTAGAAAAAAAATTAAAAAGGAGTTAGTCAATGATTTTTTGCTATAAATTCCTTTGCATTCAAGAGCACAGTAGAGGAAGACTGTTTAAGAGAACTTTGCCATGCTGTTGATTACTTGCTGCTCTTATTGGTTGGCTGTTAATTGAATGTATGTTGTTTATTTTTACTAACACCCTTAGAAGCCCTCAGGGAATATTGAGTGTCACAGAGTGATAAAGCTAATATTTACTGAGCCCTTAAAACAAGAAGGGAGTGGTTGCTTATTTAATGGGCATCTAAATTAGTGTGTAGGAGAATATAGAATACTATGATATAGGCAGTTGATATTTTAATCTGTACTCTAGGTCCTGGTTTCTTTTCCGAAAAGGAAGATTTCAAGGAGAAGACTGTATGGTGTATTCCTGCAATGTTCTTATTCTTATCTACATCTTCAAGGTCATGACAGATTAAAAATAATGTCCTTGTAATCTTGACGTGCTAACTACTGTGATTAAAAGAATCAGTTCTACTGATATTTTTTTTTTTTTTAGTACTGCAGTCTAAATCTGTATTGAATTTTATTTTGTGCCCGTTGTCACATAGCTATAGGCAGAAGAATCTTCTCACAATTCATCCTCTGGTCTTCACCCTTTCCACAGTGATATATATAAGCATACTCATGCTATTTCTAGTTTACTTGCTTTTTTTCCCATTTATTTATTTATTTTTAATCCTCTCGGGGCTTGAGTTCAGTGAAGTAAATGGAAATGTTGCCATAGTCTTTAATTGATTTTTTGGGATTACTTCCTAAACATATCTTCTGATATCAAAATATCATTTATTATATATATATGACAGTGATAGGCGTATAAATGTGATATAGAAACAAGAAAACAGTAAATCTTGTGTTATTTACTTCACAGGTAATTTAATAGTTGAATAAATATTTGCCTGTTCGTACTAGAGCTTTAATGCTGCACCTCTGGTGATCATGTTTTCATGCAAAAAAAGAGTATGTTACCTTTTCTTCCTGTGTATATTTGACGTTATTAGCATAATTTAGATCTTTGTTGTAACCATTCTATTAATAGAACTTGCCTAGTCTCATTTTTCAGAGCTATTGGCATTATTTTGCTATTGCATTTTTAATTAAATGTGCTCTAACAGCGATTTCTAATAACAATTGATGTAACTTATCTCTTCGGGTCTTGATGAACGGAAGGCTGGCAAAAAAAATTCCTTCATGCCCATTTTGAGTTTTCTCAGACAGTGTAAGGGTTTTGTGAGACTGTTAGGCTTTTTTTCCCCTATATATGTAAATACATATTTAGTTTTTTTTTCCTGCAATTACTTTGTTTTTATATTTTCAGATACCATGTCAACAAGAGATTTGTAGGTGTACGCCACTAATTTGATGTAGGATGTATTTTATCTATATGACATTCATTGTTAATATAGTATTTAATATTTTCCACAATACAAACTTCTGTATTCTTTATAATTGCGCTTTTTTTCCCTCCTTTCCTTTTTTTTAACCTTCGATTGTGGGGCTTGCTTTCTTTCTCCCTTGCCCTCCCCCCCTTTTTTTTTGCCTTGCATGGAGAACTTAAGTTGCTAGTGAAAGACTATAAATGCCTTGCTTCATTACTCTATGTAGGTTAGTTGTATATCCTTTTAGCACTATGTAGTAAAAGGTCAACAGTATATTGGTCTACTTTCATAAATCCACAAAATAGAAATTGAAGAAATAAGTTTCTGAAGTTCTGCTTAAAGGAATGATTCTGCAAATGTGCATTCCTAACATGAGTTTAGTTTTTTCTGTGTACAAGAAAGTACTCTTCCTATCTTAGACTTCATGTAATCTCTGATCCTGAAACTTTGATGTACAGTGGCAGGAATCCTGCCACACTTTGGAGCCCCTGTGGGACTCTGCGTTGTGCAGATCTCTGATCCCTCCCAGAAAGTTGGTCTGGGATCATGGTGTTCTGTACCAGGGAAGGACCCTTGTTTTGGAAATGAATGCTTTTTAAAAATAATAAGCTCTTCAGGTATGGATAGTGCCACTTAAGTTTGTGTCAATTTGAGCGTACTAATGATACCTCATTCAAATCTGTGTAATATTTTGTAATATGAGTATCACAGTATCTTTGAAATACAAAGGAAATATATGCCTTGCTTCTTTTTGCATAAATTAGTAGCCTTTGCCACCTCCTCTTATTATGTTGAAGTTGGCTGGAATGCTTGTCAATCCAAATCCATGAACACTGTCAGGATGCATTGATTTAAAAAGTGCTTAACTGTGTTTCATGCTTCTGCTTTAACAACAAGTTTTTTGCTGTTTAAAATGACAACTTAATTTGATATTGTTCTGTTTTAGACATCATTAGCCACACGTTTTGCCCAAGAGACGTTTGGAAAACAGTACAAACAAACCATAGGACTGGACTTCTTCTTGAAAAGGATCATATTGCCAGGTAAGAGAATAAAACTAACACTGAAAGGTTGGGCAGCAGTCAAACTTGCAGAAACAGATTCTTCAAAATAATGGGTACTAAATAAGCTTAGTACAGTGCTTTTTATGGAAAAGTAAATTAGGTTATTCAGAGAAAATTTTGTTAGTATGTTCTTGCCAGGTGACCAAGGGTTATGCATTTGCAACTTACATCTTTAAGTAAAAACCAGATTTCAGATAAAAGAAGTGCTATCTATAGTCATGATTTTTATTATCTCTACTTGAGTGTACTCACTGTCCGTGTGGATAGTGTAACATACAACAATGGAATGGAACTTGAAATATATTAATTGAAAAAGTATATGTGTTTTGAAAGAAATAGTTTTTTTTTTAAAAAATGAAATACACAACTTGTATTTGAGTTGTGTGAGAGAAGCATAATGCAGCTATGGAATCGCAGTGCTCTAATATGTGAATGCTGTTTTATGCAAGGCAGCATGAAATTGCTGGCATTTAATAGACCACTAAAATTTAGGGTCCCTCGGCACTCATAAAAATACAGTTTGAGCATTCAAGATGTTTCACTTCACGATGGCAAAGAAACTATTTAGATGCCAGTTGCAGTACACTGCATGGAAAATGCAAAGAAATAATTAAAAAAAGAATAGTTGCTGGTAGAAGTTTGTCTCCAAACAATTGGGGGTTTGAAATAAGTCTTTTCATTGATTTGTGGTTGCTCAGTTTTCAAGTATGAAAGTATTTCATTAAATGCATTTTCTTCTGGTTTCAGAAATCCGAAGTTAGAAAAAGTATGTCTAATTATTAAAAGTTGTAGTGAGATTTGATAAAGTTGATGCAAGTTCTGTAGTTCTGTCTTTTTTCCTTGTGGAGGATGGGGAGGGAAGCAAACCCAGAAATGAAGCATTTTAGCTGTAACCTGAAGTTATAAGAAAATATATACAGTTCTTGAACTTATTTTGTTAAAATTATATTGCCAATAATTTCTTGATTATGTTTATATATTTTCTTAAGTGAAACAGAATAATCTTTTCAGACTATTCCTGCATTCACTATTTTGGTTTGGCCATTTTGCTGTACTTTTTTAGTATCTGGTGAGTGATAAAGTACCAAATTTCAGTGCTTATTTCTCCATAAAATCAACAGAATAATTTTTTTATTGTCCTGCACATGCCTCTAAAAATACCAGTGTGCATAATACTTAACAGCAGTACTTGCAAGTGGAATGTGTACACAAATCATGCAGTGTGCATGCTGAGAACTTTTATTTTGCAAGTTTTTTTTCCAGCTGTTAAGCATACAGAAGCTATTAGTACATTACTGGGGTTCTAAATACTCTTGTTGAGTAGAAAATTTGGAAAATCATAAACTATTGATTCGTTCATGTTTTACTTTCTTCTAGTTTATTTTGTAATAAAATCAGAATGTAGATGAAAATAGCACCACAACAGCAACAAAGTCTGTACAGCTATTTTCCTCATTTATCATTAACAAAATAATAACATTTGTGGAATGTATTCATATTCAGGAAGAAGCATTTTTTGGTAGATTGTCATTCTGTTTTTGCCTATGCCTATACATGTGTTTAGGTATATATGGATTTTTGTGTTTTATAGGTAAGCTGAACTGGTGGTGGGGAGTGAGAGGGAAGGAAGAGAAGAGGGAGGGAGGTAAAATTTCTAAATACTGGAATGGGAAGCATTACTTAAATAAGCGGATTTTTCTAATTTCTTGATTAGTTCTGGGTTTGCAGAGCTGCTATGTTTACTTGAAAGGTTAATTCATACTGCTGCACAGAAATTATAATGTGTGGACCAGTAGGAAAAAAAGCCTCGATTTCTCTTATTTAGTAGGAGAATTGATGAATAACTATGGTTCAGTATTTGAATTTTTTTTCTTCTTTAAATGTAAGCAAAGATTTCAGAAGTTAAAATTACTGATTTCTAGAATTGCACAGAAGTTTACATTAGGCCACATTAGAAATGCATTTTAGCTTGTAAAATAAAGTACTGTTTTTCTGGGTTTTTTGGCTTTTTAAAAAAAAAAAAAAAGCTGCATTTGTCTCCAGTTGTTTTAGTAACTGATGCAGTTTTGCAGTGAAAAAAGTAAATATTTGACATGGTAAAACAATGTGGTTTAATACAAATATTAAATGCTTTGATTAATTTTGAACAATGTGACTTCTAGTGTTCAACTGTTGACAAATTCTCTTCATGCAGTTTGTTAAAAATATTTTTTTAAAATGCAAATCAGTTTCAGTATATTTGTTGATGCAGTATCTTGTATAGTCTGGATGCAACCATGGTGTAGATTTTACTGCTGAAATAGTGTATGTGTTAGTCAGAGGGTCTGCTGATAGAGATTCTTAAGAGCCATAGTCGAATACTTTTAGGAGGGTTGTGGGTGCAGTCCAGTAAACAGGATTCTTGTGTTAAAAGGATTTTTTTAAGTCGTCAGTGCAAAAAGTGGGCAGACTCGTGTTTTTAGTTCCATCTTGACTGCAGCACTTTAAGTAAGGTTAACCAATGCACCAAGTATACTTCTGCATGATCACTACTGAATCAGCCCAGTGGCTTCAGTTCATACCAGAAACAATCTAGATACCTGCACTGTGTTGCCTCAGATTTTTACTTCGCACTTGTGTGCATTTTCTGCAGAGTAAAGAAGTGTTAGTGTTTTCTTTTTCCTTATCAGTGTATTACATATTATTTTTATGGGATTCTTAATTTTTTTTTTATTAGTATGTTAACCTTGTTTCTAAGAACTTTTATTACGCATGGTTTCTTTTTGTTTTGTTGCCATCCTCCAGTATGTATGATCCTCTTAAACCTATGAAAAACCAGAAGATTTCAAACTGTTTGCAGAAAACTTCATATGCTACTATCATAGTTGTTAATTCAGACAATTTGCCTAGCAAATATTTGAGTTTTTCCTTCTGTCAGAATAATCCTAACATCCTTCTTTCTCCCCCAGAATCAACCTGAGCACAAAGCAAATATTACAGGACCTAATTGAAAAAAAGAGAAAATGAAGCGTTTTGCACTGGAGATGGTCAGCATGAATTTCAGTAGTTAGTGAGATCTTAATTAAGAACCAC
>WAAD01026894.1:0-16647 GCA_013389945.1 Fregata magnificens | reverse complement strand
GTTTCTCCAGGAGAATGCTGTGGGAAACGGTGTCAAAGGCTTTACTAAAGTCCAGGTAGACAACATCCACAGCCTTTCCCTCATCCACTACGTGGGTCACCTTGTCACAGAAGGAGAACAGGTTAGGGAAGCAGGACCTCCCTTTCCTAAACCCACGCTGACTGGGCCTGATCACCTGGGTGTCCTGTATGTGCCGCGTGATGGCACTCAACTTGATCTGCTCCATAACCTTCCCTGGCACCAAGGTCAGACTGACAGGCCTATAGTTCCCTGCATCCTCCTTCCAGCCCTTCTTGTAGATGGGTGTCACATTTGCTGAACTCCAGTCAACTGGGACCTCCCTGGTTAGCCAGGACCGCTGATAAATGATTGAAAGTGGCTTGGTGAGCACTTCTGCCAGCTCCCTCAGTACCCTTGGGTGGATCCCATCCGGCCCCATAGGGCTGTGTGTGTCTAAGTGGTGTAGCAGGTTGCTAACCATTTCCCCTTGGATTATGGGGGCTTCATTCTGCTCCCTGTCACTGTCTTCCAGCTCAGGGGGCTGGGTACCCAGAGAACAACTGGTCTTACTATTAAAGACTGAGTCAAACAAGGCATTAACTACCTCAGCCTTTTCCTCATCCTTTGTCACTGTGTTTCCCCCTGCATCCAATAAAGGATGGAGATTCTCCTTAGCACTCCTTTTGTTCTTAATGTATTTATAGAAACTTCTTTTCTTGTCTTTTACTGCAGTAGTCAGATTAAGTTCTAGTTGGGCTTTGGGTCTTCTAATTTTCTCCCTGCATAACCTCACAACATCCTGGTAGTCCTCCTGAGTTGCCTGCCCCTTCTTCCAAAGGTCATAAGCTCCCTTTTTTTCCTGAGTTCCAGCCAAAGCTCTCTGTTCAGCCAGGCCGGTCTTCTTCCCTGATGGGTCATCCTGCAGCACATGGGGACAGCCTGCTCCTATGCATTTAAGATTTCCTTCTTGAAGAATGTCCAGCCTTCCTGGATTCCTTTGCCCTTCAGGACTGCCTTCCAAGGGACTCTGTCAACCAGGCCCCTAAAAAGGCCAAAGTCTGCCCTCCAGAACTCCAAGGTAGCAGTTCTGCTGACCCCTCTCCTTACTTCTCCAAGAATCAAAAACTCTGTCATTTTGTGATCGCTATGCTGAAGATGGCCTCCAACCATGACATCACCCACAAGTCCTGTTCACAAACAACAAGTCCAGGGCCTTCCCTGTTTGGCTCACTCACCAGCTGCGTCAGGAAGTTATCTTCCACACACTCCAGGAACCTCCTAGGCTGTTTCTTCTCTGCTGTATTGTATTTCCAGCAGACATCTGGTAAGTTGAAGTCCCACACGAGAACAAGGGCTAGCAGTTGTGAGACTTCTCCCAGCTGCTTATAGAATATTTTGTCTGCCTTTTCATCCTGGTTGGGTGGTCCATAACAGACTCCCACCAAGATCACTGCCTTGTTGGCCTTCTCCCTGATTCTTACCCATAAACGCTCAACCTTATCATCACCATCATTAAGCTCTAGACAGTCAAAACCCTCCCTAACATACAGTGCTACCCCACCACCTGTCCTTCCTTTCCTATCACTTCTGAAGAGTTTATAGCCATCCACTGCAGCACTGCAGTTGTGCGAGTCATCCCGCCATGTTTCCATGATGGTGACTATATCACAGTTTTCCTGCTGCACAACGGCTTCCAGCTCCTCCTGTTTGCTGCCCATGCTGTGTGCATTGGTGTAGATGCACTTCAGCTGGGCTATTGATCCCACCACCTTTCTGGGGGGAGGAGCCCTAATTCCTGTGTGACCATTCTCAGGCACTTCCATGGTTCTTTTGAAAGTTACAGGCAAATAATTTGAGGTGTGCTATCCTGCCACTGATCTGGCTAGATTAGCTAGAATTAACAGGCTAAATCGTTAGTAGGAGAAAGACTTTCAAAAATTAAAATCATTGTCTGTTATCTGGTTTAGCCCAAGATCACCACCATTTTGAGAAGCAGGGACCAAAACTCTATTTAGTAACTCAAGTGGCCTAACTCTCAAGAAGAGTCAGCACTCAGGTTGAAGTCAAAATTTAATACTAGGGATGCTCCCTTCACGTACAGATAGATTGTTTAGAAAAAATATGAAATATCTTAAGAGTAAGAATAAAATATGATAAATAGATTTATATTAATGCTGCTGCTCATCATTCAGCATTTTTAATAATGAAGCCACTTTAGTCATTTGAACATAGACTTAAGAATTTAACTTAAGGCATTTGGTTTTGGGAAAGAAAAAAAAAAGACACAAAAAAAGTTCATTCAGGAAACCATGGTGAAAAAAAAGGAAAATCTGTTGAGATTTTTGGGATTCACAAAGGACTTTCCTGTGGGACCTATTAGTTCAGCAGTGTCTAACAACTAGATTTGAAAGTGCATTCTAATTATACCTTGCAATCCAAGAATGATTTCTGCAGGAATATGCAAGAAATTGTAAAATTCTTCTTCACTGAAGGGAAAACACACTTCCTCTATGCTACCCTTTTCTTTTTATTTGTAGTGCTAGAGGAAAGGAAACGTTACTAAGTCCAACTAAAGAACCTGTTGCAATAATCTCTATTTTAAAAGGGTCAATGGTTTCAGAAACAGAAAGATGTAGCCTGAATCTGTGTTCAAGCCACATGAGGCAGCTGAAAAAAGGGCAGAGGTATTTGAAAGATCAAGCAAGATATTGTAGCTTTACAATGCAGTTCCCTTTTGGTTTGTAAGCATTTGCCTCCTAAGATTTGTGTTTCAGTTTGTGTCATTGACAGTCAAGACATTGCTTTAGTATTAAGAAGCTAAACTATGAGAATGAAAGTGAATTTAGCGTTTATATATTGAGGAACTTATAGTCTGGAGAATTTTAATTGTGTTAAATGCTCAATCTTAAGGAAGATTTTCTTTGTCCAACTACCTCTAGACATTGGGAAGCATGACTACAACAGACTCAGAGACACACAATCCTCAGTCTTTTTGGAAGTACAGAAAATACTTTCACATTTCCTTTTAAATGTACAGCACCTCCAGGTAATGTTGCTGAACATAGCAGCATGAAAGTACTGAGCCTAATAGATTCTTTTCCATCCTTACCGAGGAAATATCAGAAGCAACTAGGAGTTTCAGTTTACTTTCTCAAACCAGAATCAACAAGACAAAAAAGGCAATGTTCTCTCATTTATTCAGCCCTGAAAGCTTCTTTTCACCAATGGCAAGGCAATACTAACAAGAATATGCAGCATTCTGGCACAGAAATCAGTGTTCCTAATAGACCATCCTATGAACAATATTCAAGCTCTGCTCATTCTACCTTAGATCTATATAAACCCAGGAGAATGGCAGGCAGGAAGGTATGCATACATACTGAAGTTCACTTCATGTCAATTAGAAGCCCTTTAGCTTGTGTAAATGGAGGCAAACTAAGGAAAGTAACAACAGATTTTTGCTGAAGTCAAAGATAGTCTAAGATCTCAAATTCTGATTCTGTTTTTTTTAACAAAATGCTCTTCTAATTTGTCTTAATTATAGGTCTCCTCTGACATATATTTATTTCTTAAAGGCAGTACTGGAAAGTTAGCATTTTCTATGTCTGTCTTAAAATTCCCAAATCTTTCACACCTTTGTTATTTAAAAAGAAAAATAAAATTGTTCTTATATTATGTGTATGTTTTTTAAATAGCACAACCTTGCATTTTTTCAGGAGGCAAAAATCTTTATTTTACTAATTCAGATGCTATAGAAGAAGATCTGCCCCTGTGGTGCCAGGTGAACTGGGAGAGGCTGTGTTAGTGCAAATGCATTTTGCATTAACATGTCATCAAAGAGTTCAAGAGAGGAAAGAAGCAATTTATTTTAAGTGTCCATGAACACCTATGGAGATACATATGACACCTCTGAATACCAAATGAAATCATTATGATCAGTGATACTCTAATGAATACCAAATGAATCCGTAATGAGAGGACCCTAAGCATTATTTTGATCAATTATGTCACAATACTGTGGGAGTACACCAACAGTATTCATAGGCTGTAAGCTCTACTCTGACTTTTAACTATATAATTAACATGCACATATTTTTTTCTGTAACGTAAGAGAGGTGCAGAAATTACTGTGTTTGATAACTATTCATATCAGAATGCAACCCCTTCTTTCTTATCAATCTTTCACATGCTTGAGAAATATAATCCTTTAAAACAAAGGAAGAAAAGGTAAAATAGCATGAACATATGAATAGCATACAATTTTCCATCAGAAGATACCAGATTTTCTGTGGGATACAGACACTAGGATTAAAAAGAAAGGTCTGTCAAGATGCAGTGACTTATATCTATGAAATAATAAATGCCCTATTAGTACACATGTGTATCACCTCCCAATCTCAAGATCAGTCACTGGCTGGAAATGAAACATATAAGTTTTATCCTTCTTCAGGTCTGATGAGTGCTCTTCATGTATGCTGTCTTTATCTCCTCCATCAAATTCCTTGACAACTTAGAATGGAAACATCTTTGCTAAATGTGAAAGCTATACGTCTAACTCAGACTCACAAATACATTTTTCCATAACCCTTTAAGTATCGAGATTACAAAAAATAAACCAAGCTAACAATAAAATAAGAGTATGTCTGCCCTGTAGTTAAAGAAATCACCTACCTTTCCAGTTGGGCCATGGTCAGTGTAGCTAGCGGAAAGAATATATTTAAGGGGTTGTTGCTAGACTTAACAGAGGCGGTTTTCCTTTCTAGTGGAATTTTCTTGAATTATATTTAATTCTTTCTTAAGCTGGAGGTGAAAGTGACCTTTTCTGTCATTATCTACACAAAATTGAGACTTAAATTCATGGTGCTATATATCTGCAACACCTACCGACTTGGTTTATGCTTGAACACTCTGTGATTCTGAAAACCAGACTTCTGAACGTTTAAGGGAAAACTCTAAAATGCAACTTCTTAATGCAGCTTAATTGCACAAGACAATTTAGGTGCATTTGAAAAGGGAGTGAGCTGAGGGAAGAATCACAGAATCACAGGACTTTGAGAATGTTCTTGTCAGTAGGTTTATTATTGCAGCAAAGCTAGACACAACAGAGTCAGAGTGTCATTAGGGACCATCTGGTAGCCTTGTTGCAAAGATCATCCAAAACGGACTTTCAGCAGAATCACATCATGAAGAATAGATTTAGCTTATTCTCTACTATGCATCTTGAAGTTTATCACTGCGAATTTAACTACCCATTTCTCTGATTAGTTTGCCAAACCGTATCATAAAATATGTCCCTTTGAAACAAGATTTAAGGCAATGAGATTAGTCATTTGCTATTTTTCTATCTGTACAATAAAGCAAACTCAAGTAAGTAGACTAGTTACAATTTTGCAAGAAATGTTTTCAGTGGTGATGCTCTGATAATTACAGTAACAAATAAAACCTTGGACACCACCAGGCATTAACCTGATGACCCAAGCAATAGGTTTTTCAAGAGAAACCAAGTGTTCAACAATGTATTTAGTAAGATATTGAATACTGAGACACTGGCTTTCTTACCGCCATTCAGCCTTGCCTTTCACTTCTGATTATCTGCTGCTATTTCTTTTTCATTCTTCAGTACATTATCCATTATCTTCCTTTTTTCAGTTCTTATTTCTCATTCTACTCTATGCTAGTGCCACATCAAAGTTCTAATTCTTCTGAAATCTCTTTTCATAGTAACCGACCTTAAATACATTTTCTATCCTACTGCTAAAAGAGCAAGAGGATATTGAGGAAAACAAATGCATAAATGAATGAGATTGCATACATAAAAGTGAATATTTCATGCCCAAATTAGTACCCTTGTCTGAGTCTTACTGTTCATCTTGCCTTTAACTTCCCTTATTTTTTATGGGCTGGTCCTCTAAATCCATACACAGTGCAGTAGCACACGAACACCACTGAAGTCATTCTGCAAGTTATCAAAATCAGTCAATCAAAATCAATTACAATCTACAATTGTACATCACTTCAGGAACTAACGTTATTCTCTGTAAATTAGACACATATTTCAACCACCGTCTTTGAATAAAGCTTTTGAAGGAGATGTCTCGTTTTTTATTCACCATTTTCTTGGCACTGTTCCTCTTCCCCAGCCTTTCCTTCCACATGTAGATAAACTTCAGGTTTGAGGAAGTAAAGTAATAGCTGGTTTCACTTGGGATGTTTTTTTCCCTTTCTTATTGTTATTTCTAAATTTAAAAATTCTACAATGGAAATCCAAAAAGGGTCTTTGATGTTTACAACAACAAGACATCTCAAAAAAACCCCACACACCCAAAACCCAAAAACCTCCACACCTTGTATTGTGTATAATAATATAGTAACTAGAATCACATAGTTTTTGTAATCCATTGCTTATTTTTGAAAACCTTTAAAATAGAGGTTTTCCTGCAGTTGCACAGAAGCCAGAATTTTTAAGTTCTTAACCTGTATGAAGAAGGACTTCTACAACAATGCAAAGATATGGCCTTTAGGTACAGCTTCTTCAGGAGGTTTCAGTGCTACTCACTTGCATGTTTTTTTGCTAAGACATTGGTATATAAAATTAATGCTTGGGTTTTAATGGCCAATACCACATGCAGCTCTTTAGGGAGTTTGCTTTTAAAATGGAAGAAGATGGGGGAAAAAAAAAAAAAGAAAAGAAACAGGGAAAGGCTGAACTGACAGATTCTTCCATGCCCAGTAGCAATACAACATACTTCTGCAGAAAGACACTGCTTTCTGCTGAAAGATCAGCTACTGATTTCCACCAGCTTTGCCATCAGGCAGCCAGTCTTTCTCCACTTCATGCAGTCACTGCATTTCCATCTATGAGCTCTGCAGGACATGGGTTACGACATAAGCAGTCAAATCACATTCCTGTCTTCTCCCCAAGACATAGGCAGCTATGATGAGTTGAAAGTACCTGCTTGCTACTCACAAAGGCTGTAAGGTAGCTGCATTAGCAATTCCCTCCTTTAGTTTACTCAATGACTCTATTCACTAGGTGCATCAAGGAATCACTCTCCCTCTGGGCCAGTGCAAAGTATAGATTAATTATGCTAATCATCCACTCTAGGCAACAAAACACAAAACATTCACCCCTTCTATTCCTCTACTCAATTCTTTTCCATCTACACTTCTTACCTCTGGGTCTTCCCAGTGTGCTTGACTTAACACACCGCCTGGATTCAGAGACAGATTCCAAGCCTTTTCTCTAGTCATTCACTGCTGTCAAACATGTTAAGAAGTTTTGCCTCTTTTAACTACTGTGGATATTTGTATACTTGTTAGTTTTCAACTTTAACTCTATAAATACTCCTAATACTCATGCATCATTTCTTTTTAAACCAGTTCCTTACCATGCTACTTTTCTAAACATTCTATAATATGAAAGTTCAAGTTTTGGATGTTCACAGTCTGTTTTTTGTTTCTCAGGTAGCTTGCATTTCCTTGCTAGTAACCTATAAACCAATTTATTTTTTTCTATAAGGTTCCTGTTTAACAAGCGCTGAGTAACTCCACTTTTTTTTTCTGAAGCCAATCAGATTTACACATTCAATACCAAGTTAAATGGTACATCATGTCAATTCACTTCACAAAATACAGTATTTCTTGAAATCTTAAATGTCATAGAAAAAAAAAGTAATATGTGGATAAGAATGGGTTCTAATGGTTTTTTCTTGTATGTTTTTTAATTTGTTTAAAATTTTCAACACAGTTGCACAGCTGAAGATTTTTCCAGAAATCCTGTTCCTCGTTGCAAAATTTTGTGTCAGAATGTCAGAACACTCTCCTCTGTTAAAAACAATGAGGTTTCTCCCTTTCAGTGTTGGAAGGAAATCTATAGTAAATTGAACAAATTTAAGCTGATGCACTGGAATGTGCCCAGATTTCCTAATTGTGATAATGTAAAGGTCAATATTGTTGACTATTTGTATAGTGGTTGTTTTAGCAAAAGCATTCAACTTCTCACTTCTGATTGGGTTTCGCAGTTATCTGAAGTCTCACTAGCCACCTACACAATTAATAGTGTATTTCTACCTCTTTCTTCAAGTGTTCACATGTGGTCAGTGTAAATGTTCTCTGGATACTAAAGTCTGGGAAACATACAGTAACATGAATTCAAGCACAAGAAAAATAAAATCAGGCCTACTCTACAGATGCTATCTTTCATTTCCATGTTTGACTCAAAACCCACTCCTTTTTTAGATATAAATGAGACTGACAGAGAAATGCCAGTCTGTCACACCACAGAACCAGAAAAACTAGGCATCTTGCCATCAAAACTGTGTCTTCTTTGCCAGGGCATTGTCCAGAATAGATGTTTGAAAATACATAATGTTAAATAGGGTTTAAAATAAACATATACATAGAATGTATTTATGTCTGAAAACTGGATCTAATTCTTTTAACACTGGACTATGAATTCACTTCATTCAATGAATTCACTAGTAAACAACACAACAATTAAGGTATTGCAGTAATTTTGCTGGTGTTTGTTAGGATACAATATTGGCAGATCTTGAATCAAGTGACCTTCTTTAACCCTCATAGCCTGCTAAGCCAGGGACAATGTGAAGAATCGAGGTCATTTTTCAGCCTATGTTAACTAGAATGTCAATTACTCTTTTGCTCTGCCACAAAGCAGTCACAGAGAGTTAGTGCACAGGCTCAGATGTGAGCACGTAGAGAGGGACAGCCTCAAGATATATTCACTCTGCTGATGTGAATGTTTGCCTTTCTAACCCTGTTGGCAGTCAATATGCTGTTCAAGGTTTGATTCACTCTTCAGGCTTTCAATAGTTAATTCAAACACACTAATTTATACTTCCTTTTTAATTGGATTATTTTACAAATCTTTTTTTAGGGAATTTTGTGTGGTTAAAATATGGTTCTTTACTTTTCTCAGAATCACAGAACCACAGAATGGTTGAGGCTGGAAGCGGACCTCTGGAGGTCATCCTGTCCTACCTCCTCCTGCTCAAGGAGGGTTGCCTGGAATAAGTTGTGAAGGACCACGTCCAGATGTCTTTTGAACATATCCAGGGATGGAGACTCCACAAGCTCTCCAGGTAACCTGTGCCAGTGTTCTGTCACCCCACAGTGAAAAAGTGTATTCTGATGTTCAGATGGAACCTCCTGTGTTTCAGTTTTTCCCCTTTGCCTTTTGTGCTGTCACTGGGAACCACTCAAAAGAGCCTAGCTCCATCCTCTTTGCACCCTCCCTTCAGGTATTTGTACACATGCATGAGATTCCTCTGAGCTGTCTCTGCTCCAGGCTAAACAGTCCCAGTTTCTTCAGACGTTCCTCACATGAGAAGAGATGTCCCCATCCCTTAAACATCATAGCGGTCCTTCACTGGGGTCCCTCTAGTAGCTGCATATCTTTCTTGTACTGCGAAGCCCAGAACTGGACCCAGTACTCCAAGTGTACTCTCACTTCTCCATTAAATTAGTGTCATTAAGGGTATTAATTACATAGACTTTGACTATACAAGACCCTTCTCCTTTAAGTGCTGTATCCTACTTACTGTGTACCCATGGCTAAATCAACACTGTCAAAATTTCTGTTGCAAGATTGATGTGTCTATAATGTGTCCCATTCTGGAAAGGGTATGTAACCAGACTAACATGTGCTCGATGCAAAGTAGAGTGAAAGTGAGAAAGAGAACGACTACAGGGATCTAGGCCTGTAGCAACACACAGCAACACTCTTGCATATAGCTGCAGAGAGAAAATCAGTGGGAACAATCCGGAAGCAGTCACCGTTAGCAAGAGTCATAGAGCTTTTGGGCCTACAGTCTAATTGTACTCTGAGATATGAAAAGCACTGTGGGAACGGTTCATAGGCAAAGCGTCCTCTTCTGGGCTCCCTTTTTGATCCAGGTTGAGAAATGTCATTGATTTCAGTTACAGTGAGGTTCCTTTGATGTTTTCCACTGTACTGGGTCTGGCTGCGGGGGAGTTGGTTTTCTCCGTGGCAGCCTGCTGTGCTTTGTGTTGGTGGCTGGAGGCAGCACCAGTGTTTTGGTTGCTGCCGGCAGTGTTTTGGGTTGCTGGGTGGTGCCTGCACAGCCCCAAGGCTGTCTCTCCAACATTCCTCCCCAACCCTGCGCTCTGGGTTGGGGTGTGCGGAATCTTGGCAGGGGGGTGGCCGGGACAGCCGGCCCGGGCTGACCAGGGCTATTCCGTACCGTGTGACGCCTGCTCAGGGATGAAGCTGGGAGGGAGGAGGCAGTGGGGGGCATCCCTGGTTTGGGACATTCGTCTGTGCCCTCGGGAGCGACCGCGGCAGGTGCCGGGGCCCCGCTGCCTGGGCGGGGGCTGGGCCTCGCTGTGGTGAGAGGTGGGGAGGGGGTCTGTGTTGTCCTTTCCCTTTTGTTTCCGCACATGGTCTTTGTTTTAGTAAACTGCCTTTGTCTTGACCCAGGAGGTTTCTTTGCACCTCACTTTCTCCCCCTGCCCTGCTAAGGAGGGGAGTGATAGAGCGGCTTGGTGGCACCTGGTTTCCAGCCAGGGTCAAACCACCACATCCACACATGCAAGGTGGCCAGGTTGGTAGCACTGTATGTTCTCTAGCAAGATAAAGTAACATGCGCATTGGAGTTCATGGCTGACTCCTCTAATCATTAGCTACCATTTTGAGGCCCTATGTGGTTCACAATGAAGAAATATTTTTTCTGAAATCCCCTTCTAGAACATTTTAATCAAGTTGCAGCATTAAAAGCAGAACTTCATTCCCTCTTATCACATTTTATTTGAGGTGGAAGTCACACCAAGATGGAATTATTGTTCCAGACCAGAAAACTTTGAGTTGTGAGGTCAAGTCACCATATAAATATCTAGAAAACTACCTAAAAGGTGAGCTGTAGGCAAATAAAATTATTTTTTCTAGATTAAGTCAATCTTTAAACATTATCAGGAGTTGATAAAAGATGTAGTCTAGAGGAGCTTGGCTGCTACAGCCAATTTCTTTCTGACACTGCCCTGTAGAGCTCTGATCTCCTACCTCCAATCCCAAACAGTCTTTGACTTGCTAGACAACCACAGCTATACCTGTCCTCTTCAAGGCAATCCAAAAGAGTCAAAAAACTGATTTGTGTATGTTATTACCTTGCTCCAAAACATGCCACACAACATTAAACCCTGCTGCCTATCTACAAAGTTCATGAAAATATACCCTGCTAGTCACGGTGATGAAAGGTAAAGACATGTACTTGTTGAAGCAATCGACATTTCTGAGCAGGCACCCTGGGCTTAGTGCTGGAGTTATATGAAATGTGTGACTTGAGGCATAGCACAGAAAGACATAAAAAGTCTGTTGTGGGTCCCTTCCACCCACGTCTGGTCACCAAGAATGAATTATTACAGCTATTTTTATATCTATATGTATTAAGGTAATCAGTTAATAGCTTTCATGGGGCTAGTTTCTCTGTCTAAGTATCCACATCATTCTGAAGGAGTAGGTAGTGGCTAAATTAGAATATTTGAAGTGTCTCCCAGGAAAGTTAAATTGGTTTTGCTACCCAGACACAATCACCCCATTTTACCCCTCCCTTCAGTGTTCACTGGCCTCAATAAATAGTACATGGCCATTTATGGACTCCCACAGGCTCTGTTTGAACTTTACAGTGTTTCTCAGATACTTGGTCCAAGTTTGTGTTCCAGGTCGATCTTGCCACTGTGTCGGGATGAAACCTGGGTTTCATACAGCCTAACTCTCTTGAGAGGCTTGATTTTGCTGGGGAACAAACCTTGGCAGATGAGTTAGAAGAAAGATATTCTGCATTATGGCCTAGTCCCCAGTCTGGAAAATCAGGAATACAAGCAGCTGAGATCCACCAAAAAGTGTATCCATGGAGTCTGGGCTCCATCAGGAAGAATATATTAAACCATGGTGAAGTCCAGTTTATTCAAAACCAAAATTTTGGGATAAGAACAGAATATGTCTGAAGAAAGATTTTGAAGTCATCTTGTATCAGTTGCAAAAGTAACTTCAAGTTAGTAGTATTACAGTGTATTTTGAAATAGCTGAAATAAAAGAAACATAAAAAGTTGTATAGACCCATGACATTTTCAGGGAACACTCAGTAGTTTTCATTAGAAATGCTATTTTCACCTGATATTTCCTTTGCATGCTTTAAAATTTTACCTTTACATGCTTTAAAATTTTACCTTTGCTTTGGATACGTCACTTCCCATTACACTGTACACATAACATGTTTGTGTGTATCAGCATTACCATTCTGTGAAATGGCATTGAAATAATATGTATACTCTCTAAAATATAAGACAAAAATATGATTTACCAGTTTTTTATTAGACTTTTGCATAAACATTATGAATAGGAATTAGCTTTTATTAAATTACTTAATAGTAATAACATGCTACCTATATAAAATTCAGATTAAATGACCAAGAACTATACGTGAAAAAAATTTAGGCAGAATTGGATTTAGATGGAATTAAGTATGCTACACAAAGCAATTACTGGATAAAAAAATATAAGCTAATCTTTGAATAGGGATCTTGTTTTACCCTCTGGATGGCTTATTTTCTTTTAGTGTTAGTCTCTCACCCAGTATCTATTTAGTTTCTGTGTGCTGGAACAATTTAAACAGAAGGTAGAAAGATACATTCCTTCCCTATCCTTTCCCCTAATCCTTGCAAAAGTATCCCAGGTCTAACTCTTCAGTGAGGTCATCTTAAATAGTTTAAGACATCTTTATCAGAAGAAAAAAAATATCAGTCTTCCCCATTTTATATAGGGATTAAGTAGTAGTTAACTGGTATTAAACTAAGATTTTAAAGAAAAGAAAGACCACTAGTTAGTGACACTGTCAAAGAAAACAGGAGTTGCTCACTTCTTGAGAGATAAGAGACTTGATTCTCTCTTCAGAGTGGCTTCCTGGCCTGTGGACAGTGAGTACCTGGACAAACCTCCTGGATCCAGGAGTCAGAAGCCTGATGGCCACGGCTAGGTGTATGACAATCACCTCCTTGCCTCTTCATCCCCTTCAGGAGGCTGCCTGCTCTGCCCGGGCTCAGTTTCTGTGGATCACTGTTTTTGAGAGTGGTTTGGAGCTCACTTTAAGGCACCTAGCTTCCCCCAGGCAAAATAAAGAAGATCTGCAAGGGTTTTTAGACTGCAATCTAGGAAACCCAGTGCCCCAGACTAATGCATTTCAACATCTATAATCCTTATTGCCTTTCTGGATTTTGTCCTGAGGCCTTTTCTTCTCTGGAGGTCTGCCTTTGGTTGCAGACAAATTTGTGAACTGACTCCTGATTTACCATGGTTTCAAACGTTTCACATGTACAAATCACACCTTTACTGAGCAATATCATGAGTTGCTGAAAGTATGGTAGGATGGCCACCGGGAGGAGCTGGGGACGGAATACTGCATACATTTCTCTGGTCTCACTGAGACCTGGAGTAGGCCTTCAAGATTGAAGTGCGTCACTGGACATCTTGAAAATTTCCATCATATATTTACCCCACCAGTGAGCTTGGGTTGTGTCCCAAGACTAATTTTTAAAGCATCTCTTAACAGCAGCATTTTTATTCCTCAATTTAAATAGTAAATAATAATTAAGGTGTTGTCAGAAAATTGCTGCTCCCTTAAGTTTTAAAGGAAGTTGGTAGTAAGACTCTGTTTTCAAATTCAATGCACTTCATTTGTGATTTTTGTATGCAATTATTTTTTTAACAATTTCTTACCATATCCCATAAGGTAATGATTAAAACTTGAAAGCTTTAAAAGAGAAAATAACTGCTCAAGAAAGATACAGAACAGTTTAGCCAAGTGCTTTGCGCTCTGGCTGCCTCATTCTCCCCCACCCTGTCTTCCCTCGAGTCTTCCTTCTCAAAGCCTGTTCTTCCTCAAGAACAACTATTCCTGTCAGACAGTCTTAAAAGACAAGCCTCATCCAAAACAGCGATAATAATGTGAATAAAATCTGCATGCATATTGCCAGAATTTTTACTCTGCCTTCAATGTCACAAAAGGATTGGGAGAAATTGCTATGGCATTGGTAAAATTATGGGGGTAAAACTTTCATTGGTTTCCATGGGTGCAGATCTTCAGACAATGGGCCTGATTCTACAAACTCTTTGATACTTGAATAGCTCCACTGAATTCGGTTATACTGTGCACATGTGAGAAATCATTTTCATGCATAAATGTTTACAAGATGGGGGGCCTGAATTTTAAGTGCTGAAGTTCAAAGAAAATATAATTAACAAAGAACACATTCCCATGAGCTGCCTAGCAGTTCCTACAAAGTACTGGGTATCCTCAACTCTCATTAACGTCAATAGAAGTTGAAGACAAGTGACATGAAGCAAGATTAGGGCTCAAAATTCTGGCTAATATACATTTCTTTTTGACAGCAACAAAAAGGGGGTCTGATACAGTCTGTTCAGCTCAGGACTTGTGTGAAGCCCAAATCTGTTTTTGTCCCTTTACAAGTAATGGTCTCATTGATTCTAAAGATCAGTGAAAATATAATTATTTACTAATTATACATAGTGTGTAAGGATCATTCTTAATTTAGTCTTCACATACAGAGATAAGACAGATCCCAAAGGCATTTTTAGAAAACTCATGATTTTCAGATCTTAAAAAAACCCACCACCCTTGCATATATATTTGAGGGAAGGGAAAATGTGTAAATGTATATACATACGTGTATATGTGTGTACACATATTTATGTGTGTGTGTGCATTTAATTATATAGAGATGTACTGTTTTCTTTCACCTCACCTTTACTTCATCTATAACTAAATATATACAAGACTTCCCATTATAAAGGACTATGCACTTAAATATTAGTAATAGCTTCATGAATCTAGGATTTGTCAATACCTTCATTTTCTTCAAGTTACTAGGGTTACCTAGGCTGAAATCAGATTCTCAAAGCTCTATCTACTTCAGTTTCAGGTCATTTTCAAAATCAGAACGGGTCTATTTTCTATACCTAATTTGCATGCAAACAAAATCCTATGGGAACAGCTGAACTCAGAAAAATTCACGTCCAAATTGCAGAAATTATCCTTATTATCATTATTATTGCTGTCATTTACACACCCATCAATGTGTAATCTGGAAGTACTTTAAATGGCTGAATATGTGAGAAACTGACATTAAGCAAATAGGATAATCGAATACTTAATGTTGCAAGCCCCATGCGCACACATACAAGTGCACACGCATACACACACATATACACACACACAGAGACTTTGAAAGTAAGAAAATGAAAAAAAGATTATCATAATATTGAATTCCAGAAACTGTGGTTAGTGAAAACCTAAGAACAAGAGATGTACACAGTGCTACTGGCTTTAAAAGTGACCAGACTCAATCTTAAATAGATATCTGGTTGGAGGTAATTCCAAAGTTGAAAGATGCAGTAATGATACAGCTCTGCTTTTGACAGCATGCAAAGAGAAAGGACATAAACACTCCTTAGGAATGGAGACAGTACAACCTAAGCTAAGCACGGGCCTCAACTCTTCAGTTCAACTTCTATGAACCTGTGCTTCATAGATTGTAGTGGCCATTATGAATTGTGCAAGAACAAATAGACAGATACTGTAAAATGCTGGAATACTGTCACATCTTCACCTCAGAAGCAATCATTTAATTACTGGATTAGTCAGAAGTTCCTAATACCAGTTGAGTGTAGCTCCATAGTGGAAGTGTTTTGGAGAAGTCCCACAGAGACGTAACTAAACAGTTAAGATGATGTTGTTTCTATTTCTCAGAAAAATGTGGATGATCTTTGGCCATCCCATATCTTAACAATAAGATTTGAATACGTACACCATCTGGGTTTTTACGTGTAATATGAACTAAGTTCAAATTCCCTGCTACTTCTGCTGTCACGCAGTCTCATGTCTGTTATGTTCATTATTTACCCATTACAGACATATGAAGCAACTTGCTTTTTATCTAGAAAAAATATTTTCTAGGTTTATAGTGAGCAAAAAGGCAACATATGAGACATGACAGAGGAGACAGGTGGTGTATGGCACTATGCCAGTAGTGAAGAACTACATCTCATTAGTTTGCAGGTAGCTTTAATCGAAACATAAACAGTGCAGAATAGTCCAGAGCCCTCTCAAAGAGGGACTGTGCTGAAAAATGATCAGACAGAAGCCAGGTCTCTTGGGGGTTTTTTCTGCCTTTGACCAAATTTTCTTATGCATTTCTCAACATATTGTAATACTATCAATTTTGAGACATGCTCTGTTCTCTACCAAAATGATATTCTTATTTCTCGTAAAATCAAGAATGAAAATGACTGTGCAAACACACAATGCAGGAAAAGTCATCAGGCAGTAAAACTCTCGTCTAGGGTTGTGGAAGGGATCTTCCCATTAGCACAATACTCTCCTGCACACAAAATCTATGCAGGAGCCTTCCTCGGGCAGAAGCATCTGCCAGGAATCTTGCAGGTAAACTCCTTACCTCACCTTGTAAGTTGCCTGAAATTTTGTCCCCTACAAAATGAAAAGTACTTGTAGATTTGCTAGGTTTATCTAGCTGGAAGTGATAACTCTAGTGAAAAGGCTGTGGTACAAAGTTTAGATATCTTTAGACTTTCTCTTT
>WAAD01026893.1:80588-124289 GCA_013389945.1 Fregata magnificens | reverse complement strand
GTTTGTTAAGCAATTTACAATACTAACGTGTTTCTAATCTCAGAATATTAATGCAAAGATCATCCTTCTCCACTATCAAATACAATAAGCAAATAGTCCAGTTTAGATGTAGTATGACCAGTAGGAGGTGAAAGCAGAGCACCAAGGTGTCAGAGAAACAAAGATGACAGTATCAGTTCAATTAGACAGTATACGTTCATGTGGTTATTTGGACATGCAAGTTCACTGATTTTATTTGTAAATATTGTTTGTAGGACATTGCTTTCAGTCCTTGTGAAGTATGTCTTAATCGGCACTGGAGTAAGATAAACCTGGCCCTGCAACCCTGATTCATCACAACACCCATATTCATTTCATTATTGCTATTAGGGAGAGCGCAATTCTCTGATTAAGCATAGAAGTTAGGAAACACTGTTGACACTATGTCATGATTAAATCAATTTGCAAATAACTTTCACCTGGCTTCTGTATTAATCAAACTCCTGGTGCCAAGCACCTCCCAGACCAGGAGAGGGAGCCCGTGGATTAAAAACACAGATTTTTGCATCCTCAGTTTAAATTAAGAAATATGGTCCTCAATTTTGCAACCCCTCTTAGAAAATTGAAGGAATAGTCTCTCATGAAACATTATGAACATAAGAAAATTAGCCACATCCTTCTAAATGTATGTTCTAAATCATCTCTTATTTTAGATGAGACATAGGCAGCTAAGGCACTGTACAGATGAATATTAAAACCAGATAACAAAATCTGAAACTCCCAGTGAAAGACAGAATATTTTTCAGACCCATTTAATGTAGAACTTGGAGCTAAGAAACAGATTATTCTGATTTTCAAAGAAACATCAGGTCCAGTAACAGAGGGCTTCATGGGAGATCACTTTTGTAATGAATCTTATGTGCCTCACCATTTTTTTGTTTCACTAGTTTTCCAATCCACTTCTTTAATAATATTCCAGCACATCTGCTGTTATAGCGTTTAAGAGCCAGCTACGAACTAGTTCTGTGCACTGGAGTACTCAAACCGCCTACAGCACTTATACCTTCTGTCAAGGTTAGCAGTCAGGCTAAAAACAACTAGCGTCTTCTATCATCTAAATGCCTACCATTTTTAAGGTAGGGGCACTTGGTAGTTCAGGAAAGGATCCAGACACTGTATTTTAATGCATTGTACAAACACTATAAAGATCGTCCTTCTTCCATACAATTTTTAACATGCACAATACAGAAATTCACAATATGTGACTATCAATCAACAAGCAAGGAGAAGGCAGCAGTGAAACAGCTGTGGTGTTGGAGAAGATGAAACAGTCACTGCCCACAGGTATGTCAACATAAAGTGTTTTGTAAGCATCACCTTGCCAGTGATCAATCCCATTTTGATGAGGTGGGATTAGGCAACCCAAAGCAATGAGTTTTGACACCTGCTATAAACAAAGTAAAGTGGAGTTCACATATAACACCACAGTGGAGAAAGATCTGCCTTGTTTGGCAGGTCACAAAAGAGAATTAAGGGACCAACATAGAAAAGGAAAGCAGGGGAGGAAGGGAGAACCCAACAGTCTTCTGGTTTTACTCCAAAATACTGTCCCTTAGCATTTAAGAGTGATTATCCAGACCAAACCACTGGCAACATCTTGGCACCATAGAAAGGCACCTAACTGACCAGCTGTAGCAAACCATTGGTTACTCAGCCAGTACTGGAGAGCAAGCCTGACCTTACAGCGACGACCGGTGAAAGTGGAAGATACAGAAGACACATCCACCTGAGACAACAACCATAACACCAGGACCTGTTATTTTATGGGTGACCTCCTAGCCCCGACTATCCTTCTGATCCCAAGCATGCCACCAGGAGTTCTGTCTCTTCTACATTTTAACACCTTTTCTTTCCATTTCATGTTCCAGAACCACGAAAATAACCACTGCTGTCACAGCAATCAAGCCCCAACTTAATATTGGAAATAAGCTTTTATTTACCGTTGAGAATTATTAAAAAAAGAAAAAAAAAAAGACTAACTTGTTTGCTTTCTCTACTGATAATTTGCTTCTCAGTGAGGTAAGCATTCAACTTGCATCGTTTGATATCCTATTTTTTTAATTGAATTATTAACACAAGAATAATCTACAATTCTCAAATTTGGAATGGATTTAGTGCTTTCCAGGGGCCAGGATGGTTATGATTTCTGTACAGAAAACTCCAAAACCTACTGGGGTTTTGCTGTTCCACACTACATACAGTTGTAACATAGAACACTCTGGGCTCTTTTATTCCCTAAGAAACGAAATAAAATGACCTCCTCATTTGAAACTTGCTGTTCAAAATCAGGATCAGATTCTAATCTAATTTGTATGGTAAGAAATCTATTTATATGAAAATAACAGATTTACAATACATCAGGGTATTGAGGGCCAAATACCTTACTGCCAGTTGACATTGTTACGGTTTGGCAGAAAGTTATGAAAACAGAACCTGCTGTTCAAATCTCCACATAAAAGCATAATATAGAAAGATTGCCCAGGAAACACAACGCAACTGCAGTAAGGTCTATTGCATTACCTTAATTTTTTAATGTAAGAGAAAAAGTTGTTTGCTTTTTGCGTCTGATTTTACAAAGACTCACCATTCCCCTAATTAACGTGCTCCCTGGCATCCACGGGAGTCATTCTTTTACAGTGAGCACTATGCCACTCTATCAACACAATTAGTCATGTTGTCCTGTATTCTGCTTCAAATGCAAAAACATTCCCTATTACTGCCATGTAGTAAGGTCATTCTGGGCAACAATTTGTCCAGAGAAGTCATCTGAATCTCTTGTGAGATGAGCAGCAGTGCAAATCTTTCCCACCAGCTCTTTCCCAAGTGCTGGCATAATTAATAAAGAACAAGCATTTCCATTTGCACTGCAACTTTTGAATATACAAAGCCGTATATTACTGAAATACTGCTTTAACCCTTGTTAGATCTGACGATCCTCGAGAAAGGCAGTGGTCTGGACTTCAGCAAGACAAAGAACATGCAGCCAGTGGGATTATTCAGGGTTTTGTAGCAACAGAGCAGAATGAAAAACAAGATCAGCATGCAAATGAGCTGCCTTTCCTTAGACAACATTTATGGAAATCAGGCTAAGCAATTTGCTGAATTGTCAAGTTTTTTCAAGTTAGGTCAACTTGATGAATAAACAGAGTTTAGTCAAAAAATGTCAGGAGAGTGAATCTTTTATTTTTCCTTTAATAAAAAGAGGTTTTTGTTGAAAAATGCCCTAGAATTTTAACTAGGAAAAGTTACAAGCTGTATGTAAAAATGTTTTCTTATTTTATTTTTCCTTTTAAGGATCATCAAGATTTCTGTTCCAGTCTTCCTCTTTGCTGGGTAAAACATACTGCATTTAGTGAGTCCTTGACTGTCATGTACCATGGGAGACTATAGCTGTCTGAGGACCTGAACTTAATAAAAAGAAAAAGAGAATAAGAACTGTAGAGCCATTTCCAAATCAGTAATCTCTTTTGAGTGAGATTTAGAAATTTCAGATGTTCTGTTTTTCAACAAAAATTTGCTGTATTCTCCCAAAACATACATTTCTAATGAAGCTTTCAACTTAGTCAAAAACCTAGGAGACCTTTTCCTTTTTGTTAGAGGAAATATGTTCCTACTTTAGATTTGGCTCTTGAGAAGCAGTGCGAGTTCCAGGGTTTCGCTATGGCAGCTCCATCAGTCCCAGAGCCACCTCTGAACGTGGAATGTCCCATCTGGTCTAGAAGAGGAGAAGCTTATGTGATCTCTCTCTCTTACAGTTTGTCCTGGTGCTAAGCCATTTGCCCAGATGTTCCAACTATTACTGCATTCCCCTCCTGAGGATTCACTGTTAGGTAGATCTTAACCACATCTTCCACAATCAGAGAAAGTGCTGTATTACCACCTGATAATGTCAGCGAGCACAATGTGTAGTAGCGAAGACCAAAGGAGGAACTTCATCCTTCAGCTTAGCATTTGGTCTTAGTATAATGGGTTAAAAAAAAATTCAGCAACTATTTGTGTATTATGCATGCTGACTCAGAGTCTGCTGACTGACAACTGCAGCGAGGCTTCCTTCAACTCTCTGCTGGGCACGATGGATGACAGCTGAGTGTCAAGTTTAATATCCAAAAGATAGAGACAGAAATGGAATTGCCTCAATACCAGTCTTCACATCAGAAGCTTAGCAGTTCAGTTTCCATAAGGGACAATAAATCTATCAGTTTGTGTAATGCACTTATGCATTTTGATTGAGGCCGAACACTTTTTAACTTTGGGAAGGTTGTGGATGTTCCAGGGTTCCCAGCTGCAACGAAAAAGTCACCTCATTTTTTGCTACAGAAACAGTGTCTGTCAGCTAAGATGGCAACAATATATTTATTTGCACTTGTGAAAAATAAAGACCATATGCCTATTCATTGTCCTTGAGATTTAAAATATTGAAGCCTTACTTCATTAGATGAATGGCAAAAATCACATATAGTTCCTAAACCAGAAATCCACATCAATTCAAACTTAAAACAACTGAAATGAGACTGTGTGAACAAGGCAGTCTCCTCCCATGTGGAAAACACTAAAGGCCTTCTTCAGAGCCAGAAAACTGTATTTTAGTAAAAATGATTTTTCTTACATAAGGAAAGAGGAAACTCTTTCCATATTTTTTTCAGTCAACTGTCATCAAAACATCCCTTCATTATTCCCATACAGGTAAGAAAATACCAGCGAAATAGAGATGCGATATATTAAGCATACAGAAAATAAGGTAATGTAACTTGTATGATTCCGCTTCAGAACAAAAGTGTCAAGCAAGAGCCCATAATTCTTTACAGACAAAACCAGGCTTTCAAATTCTTATTCTCAATTTTATGTATAAAACAGGTTATATTTGTTGCTTCCTTATGTCCCTGTAAATGTTATCAAAGTCATAAAAAAAATAAACCTGCAGTGATGATACGTGGTAAAAGGAAAAAGAAATTCAACAACCACCATTTTATATGCACAATGGTAATGTGTAGCAGAATATGTTCAATGTGATCTGCATTCATTCAGGACATTAAATCAGAATTATGGATTTAAGAGAAAACAAGGCTGGTTAGAAAACCAGCTGATTGGAGTATTTATTTTGCAAGTTATTTTGTGAATGATCTAAGCATTGTCTTAACAAAAAAAAAAGCAAGGTATTAAATTCTTTCAAGAGCTCTGAGAAGTACGTGCTACACAGACAATGAGTACTGGACACGACAGCAACAAAAAAGAATGCAGGCACCTCCTCACCAACCCCATAAGCTTGTTTCTGCTGTATGAAAAAGTGATGCTGGTTTGTGATAAAACAGAGGTTACTGAGGCTTATTCTCTAAGGTGAAAAAAGAACCAGTAAGAACAGAATGAGGTTCACCTACAGCAAAAGGATGACTCTTTCAGCCATCAACTGGAATATCATCATTCCATTATACGTGGGTAATAAAACCACTTGCTTTGAGCATAAGGAGTGGTTTATGATGAACCTGGCTTCAAAAGCATTTAGGTAACATGCCAGTGTGGATGAGGGAAGCAAAACATGAAATTACTATCAACATTCCCATTTTAACAACACACATTAACTAAAAAAAATCAAGTTCAACTAATATTTGTGCTTTAGCTCTGTCAAGGATGAAAAATGAGGTACTTGAAACAGTGAAGGACCCAACTGTTCTTAACATCCTTTCGCCATAGAGGCAAAATACAAAGAAGTCTCTCCAGGAAACCTTTTTAACGTGATTTTTCCAACCTTAGTTTGTGTATATAAATTGTATTTTAGTAGCTGCCTGCATCAAAAAGTTAAATTTATCCCAACGCTGTTTCCACACTGTTTGCGGCACAAGTAAACAAACTCATCGTTCTCTTCATACCCATGGTAACCACAGCTACCTTTTTGAGGGACCCTGGCAAAGACAACACTGCAACTGTGCTAACATGACGAAGACAATGCGGACCAGAGACTTCATAAACATGCTTGTCCACCTTCGCAGAGTCAGACTCTACCTACTCTCTCTGCACGAGCTGAGTGCAACAGCTGGGAGGAGAAGGAGGAACAGAGCAGGCATCACCACAGAGCCGGCACTGCAGACCATCACGACAGGATTAAATTAAATCCCCAGCCTTACAACAAAGCACTACCGCGGTTTGATATGCCAGTTTCCTTAACTGCTCAGTCAGGGGAGAGTTTTGTTTATTCCAAAAAGGACCTACTAAATACATACTACGCTTTGAATCACAGGAACAGCTCTGTCAATGAAATGACTTTTAGAAACTAATTCTGTCCATAATGCGATCTAAATTGGAGAGAGTGCAAAACCAGAGTCATGTAGTCTAAATTTCACAATGAGAAAAAAGCAAGTGTGAAACAACTTGTGCTGGGCTGTAGCATCCTCTTCCTACAGGTAATCAGCACATCTCATCGTAACGCCCTATTTTAGTAACTTACAACTTTCATAAAGGTTCACATGGTAGAAGAAACTGTTTTTTTATTTAGTGATTCTTATTAAAACTTTTCTGTGAATGAGACGAATGCTAAAACCACTAAGAAAAGAGGATTTGGCAAACTTATTTTGAAAACAGAGGGGCCTACACTGTAGAGAGAGGATCTGAAATTAGCAGTAAAAGGAACAAAGGCAAACTCCTGACAGAGACTGCACTTTCCCTCAAAGCAGTGCAACCATGCAGCAATTTAGCCAAACTACAATTAAAAAGCATAGTACATGCTAAAAGGAGACACTGTTTAGCTCCAAAGTGAAAAGGGGGCTCCTCTGTGAGGGATGGTCCATGCTGAAGCGGCTGAAGTAGGAGAACTGAGAACCTGTCCCTCTACCTTTCCCAGCCACCTGTGCTGAGGAGTCTCCTTCCATGAGCAAACAATCCCATCATTAGAATTAAAAAAATCCTGATATTAAACTAGACTTAGTGTCTCTCATATCTGCTTTGGAGCTGCAGAAACCATAGAACACCTCAGCAGGATGAAACTGATCCTTACTAAGAAGAGAAGAGAATTTGAAAGCTTTTGTAGAGCTCAAAGCTGTGGATCAGGAGAGACTGGGAAGAAAACTCATGCAGAAGACTACAGCTGACCTCAGTGGATTTCTCTCCCCTTCTTCCAAGGTGGCAAGTTTGCTCTTCTGGCATTGCCAGAGCTTGTGAGCTCTCAAATAAGGTTACAGAGAGGGAATGATTTCACCAAGGAAGATCTTGGTGTTAATACATACGAAGAAGCACCTGCTGCTGATTTCTGTGCTGGAGGTCTCTTCCTTACCATTTGGGAACAAACAGAACAGTTTCCTTCACTGCGAAGGAGAAGGAAGACAGCAATTTTCTGTCAGAAGGACCCCCTGGCTCACAAGTCATGCTTGTTTACATATCCTTTAAAATCTGCTCTGATTTACTCTGTACAGAAAGGCATATACTCTGCATTTCACATTTCCTATCCTGTTTGTGCTGTAAAGCCTTTGGAATAACCCACTGAAACAGACAGTCCTCTCCTAAACATGCTCTTTAAAGATTTATTTCAAGCTTTTTCACTGACTTTTTTCTTTAAATCAAAAAAGGGAGGGGAAAAAAAAGCCAAAAGCCTGTGGGAGGCTTTTACGAAATGTACTTCCACAAGTCCTGCTGTGCTGGCTCAGCAGCTGGCTCATTTGAATTCCAGGTATGCACTACACAGGGTTTTTTTGGAACTGCTGGCTTATCGGAAAAGCAATGCTGCTTTTGGATCATAAAGCCGGCTTTATGGTCTTTTTGAAGACCATAACACTGGCTCAGTTAACATACACGAAATCCTACCGAGTGTCAGTGTCCAATCTCATTGGCATGGGCAAAGCTACGCCATTGCATCAGGATACTTAAGGGCTTAAAGCTGCCATTCAGCTGGAGAGCTTGTTTAAATAATTAACAGACCAAATTTATGCATCTTCCTATGAATCATCATAAAAATAGCAAGGAAAACATTTTTATTTAAAATAAAATGATGTTTCTTCACTATACCATCGTTTAACTACAACTATTTGAACAAATCAGCACATTTGGGAACACATCCATTCCCGATAAGGATCATCACTGCACCAATGGTTTTCATAGAAACCAGTCCACGTTTTCCCAGAGCAAAACCCCACCCTGGAGCAGTGAAGCACACTGTACTTCTCGGATACTGGAAACCCTTTGTCTCTGGCCTGGTGCCCAGTCACAACACATCGGAGGAACGAGTGTGCCTTGTTATGACACCACACCAGGACTCACCATTCCCTACCCACAAGGAACAGCACACACACGGCACAACAGAAGCTCATGACATGTGCCACTTATGTGACAGAAATACATTTGCAGTGGAGAGGAAAGCTGTTGTACTAAGGCAGACAGAATGTTACAGCTGGGCTGAGCTGCCGAGCTCACCGTCTGAAAAAAACCAAAAGTAATATCATGAAAATTCTTTTTCTCACCGAAAAATCCTGGGGAGGTAACATATATCGAGACCTATATATTAAGCCTGGTGCTCAGCATCAAAGACAGCGTGATACTAGAATCAGATCAGATCATCCAGAAGTTTGCCAACTCCTTATTTTGCCAACTAAGGTCTTGATTTTTTAATAATCTCAATTTTGAACAGATTCATGCAGCCACATGGAGGCCTGTGAAGCAGTGGGTATTTTGTCAAGTTTTTTTAAGCGACCATTTGTTCAATCTGCAGCAAATGAAGGCAGCCAGTCATGCTGCCATTTGAAGAATGTGCAGGTCCAGGTGTTACAGTATTTCTGAAACAGTGAGTGCATTAATAATGAGCTCCAGTTGTGATGGGTATATGCGGTAGATGTAAGAGCACTCTTCCTGGACGCCTAAATATCCTGCTGATTCCTACACTGAACCTTATCAGAATTCCCAAATCAAATAACTTTTAAAAATGTCTAACCTTGTCACTAAAAATCCATTTCAAGTGATTCAGTTTCAAGTGTGCCTCCCACAACAAACCACAGCATGATGCTTGGTGTATTAATTCCAAACAGCAGTATTTTGCTGCTAAAAAAGCAAGAGTTTTATACTTCTGACTATCCTTCTGAATCATAGGGACAGAAAAGCAAGCAGAACGAAAAATGGAAGTCTCTAAGTAGCACAGAATTTTTTTTTTTCCTAAAAGTGGGGGAAATGTCAGCCTACTTCTGATGGAGAGACAAAAGCTATAAAAGCAGCCGAGACATTTTAAGTGGGTTTGGGGCAGAATCCCAGGGAGATACTCATTCTCATCCAGAAGACAGTAAGATCAATGGGGAGGCTGTGGCTGAACAGAACCCATATCCTCCACTGCAGCGTAGTGAGCTAACACACATCACTCCAGAGCACTTTGGAAGTTTCCAGTGAATTCGTCACTAGAGCATCTACCCATTTTCCTGACACTTTCTTTACCCATTTCCTTGCAAGTCCAGTAAGAGGGATGGGTTCATTCTCCTGACACCATGAGATGCACACCAAAATGTAGAGATCAGAAGTGGGTTTTGAAAGAGTGCCAAATTTTGAGACGCTCAAATTTTCTGAAAATTGGAAATTGTGCGATTTAACCATTTATTGCTCATTCAGCAACTGTGGCTTTAACAATCAGCTGGCAGGTGGCCTAAGACTTTTCATTTTGCTTATTTAAATGAAGGTGAAAGCAGGCGTTGCTCAACTGGAAGAGGCAGCTGCACTCCCAGCTTCAGTGAACCCATTTGTTTGCTTTGACATTAGTGCACTCAGTAACTTTGCCCATGAATTCTGAGCTCTCAAAAACACTAGGCAGGAGGAATCAGGGTGTCGTCATCTCCTGTCTCCATTTAAACTTGCTCTAAGCCACGTGCAGGGCAGCTGCAGTGGCAGTCCTTGCTCTTTGCAGCCTCACTTTTGGGCAAAAGGGAACTACCTCCCTGGAGCTGCTGGAACCATTCCTCTCTACTTGCTGGAGAAGGTAGGTGCGAGGACAGGGCGGGATTTGGAGAACACACTGCCTACAGCTCCATAAGGAATTGAGGGGGCTTGCACTGAAACAATCAATGGTGAAGTGTGAATGAATGAAGGCAAATCCTCAAAAGATTGGAGCTGCTTAACACCTGCATATCACGGTCCACTCTTTTTCAGAAAAATAAAACACAACAAAACAAAACAAAAAAAACCAAACCAGAGGGGGAAATGGATAAATAAATAAATAGGATATGCAAATACAGAAAAGAAACTTTGCACAGACACATGGCAAAGAGCTTCGGTACCGCTAGTAGTCAACAATGATGGAGAGGAAGAGAAAGACATTCAGGTCCAGAAACGCATGATCTGAAATATTGACGACACAAAGGCTGAACAATGATGCGGGATCAGGTACAAGAACAGTAAAATGACTACATTAATTCTTTAACATGAGCAATGCTGTGATTACAAGGCAAATCACAACATTTTGGAGGTAAATTTTAAAGATCTCACTGAATTAATAGAAAGGGAGATGTTACACCAATGAAACAAGGGTAACTAACTACGCAAGTTATCAGAGAGGAAAATCAACCTCTCAACAGTGTAGGCACAGCTGATCTCTTGGACTATGTGAGAAATGCAGATGAGCAGCACAATGTTATCATTAACCTAGTTAAAAGGCTGCAAAAGCAACAAAACCATGAAAGCATTAGCAAGAATAAGATACTATAAAGCAAAAGTGGTAGGAAGCTGCACTGAAAGTACATTTTACTGAAAGTAAATGAAGCCCAAAGAAGAGATGACTCTAGTAAGAAACAGGTGTTTCACTATCCTTAGTTTTCAGGTACATTCACTGATCTCATTTTTTTTTTTTTTACAGAATAGGGTACTGCAGGGATTTCATGAAAAGCTCCATAAAACAAACAAAAGAGGAATTGCCCTGGCAACAGTTATTACCCTGCTTTGAACAGCTGAAACAAAGTGGTATGATGCAGTGGGGTCAGCAGGACCTCATCTCTACCCCTCCCTTTCCACGAGAAAGGAGCAACACTAGCACACTCTAACAAGCCGGTCCAGCAGCACAGCAACGTTATTAACAAAATATCTCAGTCATCAGACCAAAGCAGACTATACCAAAATGCCCGGGATCTCCAACATCCAAATTATTAAGGCCTCTTTTTGAGTAATTAGGGCAACGTGTTGTATGGATGCACACCAAGATGAGACATGAAGGATAACTAACGGATTGACAAAATCCCTGGCTGCATTCCCTCTGATTTTACTGAAGGGCCAGTTCAGCGATACAAAACTTATGTAACTTTTCTTTCTCTTATGAGAAAAGCGCAATTACCAGCTATTGTAAAACAATTACATTCAGGATACACAGGGAAAAAAACCCACAAATATAATATGTTCTAAAATGAAAATAAGTTACAATGCAAATAATTCCCTTTTGAAGAAGGAGGGAAGTAACTGCAGAATATTTTAAAATAACTTTAAAAGGGATTGAACAAGAGTTATTCTAAAAACATAAATCCTTCTTTATGACACAGCAAAGTTTAATCAAATTGAAAGTTTACAAGGTCAACTGATTTCTCACCCATCAAAAGATATAGAAATCCAACCATGAACTTTCAGTGCAATAAATAGATGTCTCAAAATTTCCTTTGATTTCTCCTCTGGATGTAATCATCACCACGGCGATCATATTTATTGAGAATATGAGAACATACCTATTGCACCATACTACACTCTCTGTTGAGAATTTATCTCATGCTGTTCTGCTCCATCACTGTCAGGTTTGAGAATTTACACTGCAGCCATTTGGACCATATTGTGCCCCGAAAAAGCACTGTGAAGAATTCTCATTATGTTCTCACAACACATATTATTAGCTCTCTCTGATGTACTCAGAAACAGACCTCAATTGCCAGAAATACTGCTACACAGTGATATACACGCACATTCTAAAGACAAATAGTGAACACAGGACATTTTTCTTCCTGTAACTGACAGCTAGAGAATCCAGTCTTGCTATGGCATCCACGTTATTTTAAATGGAGCACTCGGAAGACAGGGGAAGGAAGAACCAAAGCAACAAGAATGAAACATAGTATTGTATACTTCAAAACTCGCTCTATTTATTTCACACTCAAACAGCTGAGAATACCTACTGCATTAAGATCCCAGTCAGGTAATTCTCCCACCCTCAATTCCTGTATAAGACCTCTTTTTTTGGACATCTTATGAAATAGAATATATTCTATTTCTGTAGCCTTTTTTCTTTCCTTTTCCTACTTATTAATATTTTGTCCAGATTTTGTCCAATACTTTCCAAGGCAGTTGCAAACTAATGCAGCTTTTTTCCTGTTAGTTACTTTATAAAAAGACAGTGATAATAAAAAACCCAATCAGAATAAAAAAATTCAGGGGAGATGCATTCCTTCTGATTTTATTTTCTCTGTGCAAGTCACATAAGTAATGGCAACACACAAATAGTGGACCACAGAAACTGAGTGACAACATTTTTATATGCATATTTAAAACTCAGATGAGATTATACAAAATTTTCAACATATGTCAAATTAAATACCGAAATTATTTAACCACAGCCATTTAATGAACTAGAAAAGCAGCTGTCCTAATCAAGATGGATTAATGTTAGCCCTTGAAAACCTGAAGCCTCTTGAAATCAGTAAGCTTATCTGAAAATTTACATTTAGCTTATAGAAAGATACTGAGGATCAGCAGCTTGTGTAAAAGGCAGTGATAGTTGAAGACACTCAGTCTTACAGCAAGTACTCAGCATCTTGCTAAATTAATACCCAGTCTAGGGCACTGATTCAGGAAACACTAAAACAGGCATTAAAGTCTACCTTTTTTCAAATTAGGCCTATTGCAAATGGTACCGCAGGCATGCGCATGGGCTGAAGGGGATGTTCCCCCCAGATACCATGACAGAAAAAGCTATATACTTTTACCAGTTCTTAGGAGCGCAGAAGAAATCAACTATTATTCTTGAAGTCTTTTAAGAAACATGTGCAGACAGGTAAGGCATATCAGTCTTAGATTCTCATAACCTGTCTCTAAAATCAGCATCTAAAACTGCCTCACATTGATTTTCAGACATTTTCAACTTTAAGGGTGTTTGAACTTGAGCTACAGATTATAAACAACAATTTTGGCAATCAAGATGCTCTTCAGAGAACCCACTTTTGGCACATGATGTGCAATTCAGACACAAGAGGAAAGGGAAAAGAGAAGATTCAAGTGTATTAAACATTGTTCCTTGATTTACAAAATGGAAAGAGAAAGCAATATGACTATTTGACGTCTGGTCATTTATTATCTTCCCTAGTAAATAAAGCTAGCATATCAGAGCAGGTTTATGAATGGGCCTGTACTTTCATAGGGCACAATATTATCTTGCAGCATAAATTTTTGGATAACAGACCAACGCTTTTGTTCAGAGTGCACTTCAGCTCCATTTGTAATATGCACAAATTGCTTGCAACTGCATTTCTGTTCAGTGTCACCTGCATGCAAAAATGTTTGCAATTACAGCTCCATAACACATGTGGACACAACCTGTACAGAGAGAGATTTTACATGGGAAAAAAATCTATTTCTATGGTGTATGGGGCTAACAAAGAAGGTGCCTGCAAAGATGTACAGCAGTGTAAGTAAACAGAGCTGCACTGATTTACACCAGCTGAGTGTCAGCACACTTTTTTCAATGTACTGCCTGTAACCACCCTCTCGAAGGCCAGAGGCGAGCCTGGAAAAGAAGCAATGCTTCTTTATAATTACAGTCCATTTCTTGTTCAGCAACCGAAATATGGCAGATACTAAAGAAACATTCTGATTCCAAAGAAAACCACAAAGCCATTGTTTTCCACTGAACCATGTCTTAAATTGTTTTCTTTTTCTGATTGCCCATTACTCTTCATGTTTTGCACTACTGAGCTGATAATAAGCCAAGCTCTTGCAATCTCAGCCATGCTCAGTGTTTTGCTCAGAATTAGCCGGCTGGATGGGAACATCTTCTTGCAAGCAGAAGATGACACCTATGTGCATCAGGTTGTGTGACTGGCTGGCCTGACATTCAGCCAGCCCTTGAAAGTCAAGGACGGGGTTACACATTAATTTATTTTTTCCCCTCCTCCTCTTCCCTCCTGCTACCAGCTGGTAGTTCCCCTGGCAAGTGTCCATCATATACTGCTGGGCATTTTTATGACTTTAAACATGGATGAATGGGAGGTTACGTGTCCCGTTTTCTAAAAGAAATATTAACAGAGTGCGAGATATAACTTCAATATTTTTTAAAGCCTCCTTTCCTGACACACATAGGCAGTATTTCTCAGGAAAATTTCCTACATTTTTACAAGATTCCTATTTTTAAATCCGAGGCCTAGTTTGTTCGCCCAGTACCATAGGGGTTTAATGATAAGAGGCAAAGAACAACACAGACTATGGCTACTCAGACATGGTGAGGACAGGAGTTCTTTATAAGAGCTAAACACAAATTAGCATCAAGTACCTTGTGCCCTGTTATAAGGGAGAAAGACCACACGTGCAGTGATACAGAAGACAATATAGTGCAGTCAGAGAGCTAAAATTGAGCTGAAACTCCTTAAAAAGAACTCTTAAAAAATCTAAAATCCTTTACAAAGCATGAATACATAGAAGATTTACTTTGTTTTTTAAAGATCATTTTAAAGGTTAATTCACCTCATACTTGCCTAGTTTAGAATTACTTTCATTTGAAGTTTGGCATAAGACATAAAGCCCAGAAAGGAACCTTGTAAAGGTGGTATCAGTGCAAAACCTGCAGGCAACTGCAGTAAAATACTAAATAAGTGCTAACAACTTCAAAGAGAAGACACACAGGTAGAGGAGCATGCTATTTATTTCATTAATTTCAGTGGTGCTGAAGAGAAGTGAAATATTTTGCGTATTGTTATAATAAAACAAAGCAGAGCTAAATTCATTAGCAGGATATAACACATTGCGCTTCTCTCATTCTACTTACATGCCGTGTTACAGAAGACAGAACTCAGCAGTCAGGTTTCTACTTAATTAGAGTTTAAAAAAACCCCCTCGTTTTCCTCATGAAGTCTTTGGTGGGAGGAAAATGGAGAGAGATGGGAGGCAAACACAAGCTGTTTACAGAAAACTTTCCCCCTCTAAGCAAGAACTATGTATTTTACAAAGATGAAGACTTCTTTTCCAACCAGATTAATCATCTGCAACATATAAGGCACCACAGATACCATGTCTACACAAATAAAATTTCAGCTCAGGTACAACCTCACAAATGCATCTATTCCATCAGAGATGAACGAGCTGTATTTCAGAGCCGAAGTATTTACCAAGTTACAGAAAAACATGTATTGAATAATGAAATAGGAATAAAAGACCAATAAATTGACTAAACACCTCATTACACAGGTGAACTTCAAAACCCAATAGTTAAAAGTACTCCACCCTTGGGTTTAGCATTGCTAGCTTCCCAAAAGATGTTATTAACACAACGTACCAGAAAGCATGGTCCCTTCAGGTCCGTCATAAGCTTAAACGAAAGTGAGGCCTGTTCAAATGTATTATTTCAGGCTTTAGAGGAGGTCACTGACATGAAGTAAACCTTCAGATACAGAATCACAGAGAGAAAGCTCCACAGCTTCATAAACGCCTGCTAACATCAGAGGCATGGAGGAAACACTACTAGCCTGCGCTACATGATACTTCAGGCATGTAGTCATATGTATATGTACGTGTATATATATAAAAGAAAAAAACATTGCTAGCCTTCAAAATCTTCAATAACAGAAGTAACACTTCCAATCCCATTTAAAAGGAAAATGCCATTTTTCATAGCTATCTAAAATTGCAAACTCTTGTGAGTCTTTGCTGTACAGCTCCATGCAGAAAGCTAGTGTTTCTGGCATCACCCTTTGGCATACCACGCTGCTGGGCTCAACAAATGGGTATTGTTCTCTTTTAATTACTTTTTAATACTGTGCATCATGGCACCCAACAGAGCAATAGCAACCAATACCAGAGAGGAGTCCTCAGCTTTTTGCGATATGCGTGTCAGGAAAGACAGAAGCTTCTGGCTGGAAACTCCCACTCCCGCTGTGCCACACTACCTGCAGCATGAGGCGCCTGTGGAGCACACGTATCCCGCAACTGTGTTTGCAGAGTGAATACCATTTACAGATAAAACAGCATTTCAATGCTGTTGTCCTACCTGTGCAGAGATCTACAAAGTATCAGGAGAACCCTTTGTACATTGTTCTTGCAGTGAAATATAATTTTCAGTGTAGTTGGCACCAAGACTAAAGTTCAGCCAACACACAGATTATTCCCTTATCGGGAAGGCTTCAGAGCCTGGGAGGAAAATTCACTTTGATCTATAGTTGCTCTCAGAAACCTCACATAAAGTGGAAAAGACAGAAATACCTTCCCACTTAAAAAATCTCTCCAGAAGAAAAATTAAGCTAGCATAAGAAATTCAACTCTGATCTGGTTTGGATCTGTAAGAACGGCAAGTATAAAAGCACATCCTTTTATCAAAATCAGAGCTGTAACCAAGCTGGTACCTCCATTGTGGCTCAGGGTAAGGCATGCGCAGGCATACTGCAGGCTTCTCAGTGTAATCAGCTTTAACACTCAACTAATTCATGCTGATCATCACCAGATCCAAGGAGCTGTCAATTCTCCCTGGTACAGGGCTAGCTGGAAGGCATTTGGTGTAGCTTTTACTTCTAAACATAATTAAAGCTTATTTACAATGGCAGGTTCTCCTTGATACAGAAAACCTCAAAGTTTGCATCTAGAGAAGTGTCTGCTAACAAATGATCAACAGAAATAAACTACTGATAAAGATTGTAGCTACTCCGTATCAGAAGCCAAACGATATTTCCCAATTTCGTGTAGTTTTATTTTGACTCAACAGATTGCCTCACACATTTTTCCTATTCCCATGGTTTTACTGTTCAACGTGTGCTTGATCGAAGCTTCACCCTGTCTTGCACATGTATTGTAAGACTAAATAGAAATGCTGAGATTACTGTATCAGATTATTGGTCCATCAGACCTAGCACCTTGCAACAAAACCCCAAGCTGCTTGTCTCGGAGAATGGCAAAACAAACAGTTTGCTGGATCTTCTCAGTTGTGCTGGAAATTATGATGACACATCACTAGTTTGATACTTCGATGCAAAAGGCTTGTTAGCTCTGACAGGCTGTAATTACACTCTTCTCTCTTATTTTCTATGATGCAGTTCTATCCAGAAAGTAACCTCAGTTCCAACATGTAGGAAAACAGTAGGAGTAAAGATGTAATAGTATACTGATTAAACCAAATCACCTCTGCATTAAGACATTTTATTCACTGTTGAACCTCTTTGAAAAAGCAACCTACTTATACATGTGATTTCCATTTTATTTGATAAGTACAGTTTTTTTTAAAGAGACTATTCACACTTTTAAGTATAGGTGGGAAAAAGAATTCATATTCTCAGATCCAAAGTGTGACAATAACAACTTGCAGCTTGCTCATTCATCAACATCTCTAAGTGCTGGTCCAATTCTGAGAACAGATTCTGGTTTATAAACCCTTGCTATTTTATTGAGGCGTATCGCAGTAATGGAACCTGAGAATGCTTATTATAAACAGCTGCGGTAACAGAAAGAGAGAATCAGTGGATATTACCATTTAAAAACCCACAAATGTTTAAAACAATAGAAGTCAGGAAACACAAGCTTAAAGAAAAAAGTTGTTAAACAAAACTGAAAGATCAATCTCTGTTCTTAATCTATTATATACAATCACTTAATTAAGCCATTATTAAACATAAATAAACATCAATCATAACAAGGAAGAAACATATGTGGTGTACTGGGTTGCATCTACTCTTGCTATGTAGATATGTGAAGAATGCCAATGATAGAGATATGCAAAAGCATTTAGAGAATCTCTCTTTGACTTCTACTTGATAATCGCTGAAACAGCATAAATACAATGTAGTTTAATTTCATTTACATAATAATGGGAAATTATACAATAGGAAATCAAACAGCCATTTAAGAATTTTAAACTGTTATTCACATTAAATTTCGTTCGCTTTTCCTGATTATTATTTCTTAGCATTTTGTGACTTTCCTACTCCAATGTAACTGGTTCCCTAAAAGCTTCAAGCTGCAACCTGGACTCTTATGTGCTATGGATTTGTAGCTATGACTAATAACAACAGCAACAGACACGACACAAATTAATACACCTTTTGTTGCCCGTTGCGTATTTTAGAAGAGGACTACAGAACAAAGGATTAGTGTGAAGGTGGACTGTACCTTACACCATTTTCAGAAGACTACCTTTTTACAAGAAAACCATCACTGTTGGATGTTGAAAATGTGAACTGTGGGAAGACTGTGGAAAAGTCTTTTATTGGTTGATCTGTTTCTTTCACAGCTGTGGAGGTGCTCAGCTGTGTGGGAGTTAATTGTATTAGTTATCTGGTGTAACAACCTGATTAATTTTGTACTTCAGCACTATTAACTACCACGCTATACATGATTCACTGGAGAATGAATGAATTTAATCCTTCTGTTCAAATAGAAAACCAAACAAGAATAATCCTTTGTTTTATAACTTTTAAATAGATAACTTAAATTCTTAATGATGCTTAGAGTACATTAGGAAGGCACTCACTGAAACTATTTAGCTAAGGGTAACTAGACACTTCCATTAGCGTAATTAATTGGGACTTAAAAATTAACTCTGATTTACAACGGACCATAAAACTATCCAGTCCAAAATTTTATCTTTTTATTTGAAGGTTTGTGAAAGAGCAAATTAAAGAAACAGTATCAATAAATTATCCCTTGTTATTTCAACACTGCCCTCAATATCTGTAGCTTCAGTTTTAAAACAGAGTTTAAAAAAATTGGCAGGCCTCAAAACTCATCCTGGGGTGTATTTATCTTGGCATTTTAACACACAAATAATTGCGAGGATAGGGAAGAGAAAAGAAAATGGGAATATACAAAAGGTTTACAAGAGGTATGCAAAAATAGGTTTATATGATGTACCTATCACTATCACTTTTTGCACTGTATCATATGATCTCATATGATATAGTGCCCATTAAGGGAAGCACTGATTTCTGCAGTTAGAAGTCTACTTAACTTCCACAGCAAAAACGGTCACTAAAATTTTACCATAATAAATGAGATGAAGTCCCAAAGAGGAATTTATTGCTTTCAAAATTTCATGTTCTATAAATAAGGAGGAAATTTTGTTCCAATAAATGAGAAGCGTAATAATTTAGGAAAGCAAAACCCTAAAACTGGCCCAGAAGTTGCTAGCTTAAAATAAACAAGCTGGCGAACAAGCGAAGGAATTAGACATGTCACAGGAACTGCTCAGAACTGCTGCTCCTTGTGTACATTGTAGCACAGCTATTTTTCCACAGCACAGAATTTTTGGGGTATTAGCCAAGCAGGCAGAATAACAAAATATTTTACAGAAAATGAGATATTTTTATATCATAATCAAATAAGGTCTTGTTTTAGACAGATTTTTTTTCCTGAGTCATTCCTAAAAGCAGTTGCTAAATTCCCCTGATGTGCCAACAAAAGGGATACAGTACAAGCAAGTCTGAGTAAAATGAAGAATGTAAATTTTATGAACACATTATGAAAGACTTTCTTTCCCTCCCCACAGGCCAAAAACGAATCCCAAATAAATTCCCTGCATCTGAAATACATGGCTACTAACAAAATAACCTTTAAAGGCAAGGGTATACTCATGCTTTCCTTCTAAATTTGTGGTGAGAAGCAAAACAGAGATTGCCAGGCTGAGGGAAGAAGCTGCTCTTGCGATACTTTCCCCAATGGCCACCCCACAGTACCAGGAACCACTTTGGCTAGTATCTGGGTGAGCAGTGGCTTCCCTGAATAAATTCACTCCACAACAGCACAGCTCCCAGCAGGCATTGGAGTAAGTGAAACCCTTTATCAGGGAGTCAAGAAAAGTTGTTCCTGAGCCTTTTGATAGGGAACTGACAAACCCAGAGCACAATGCGAGAAAGAGTAACCTAAAAAAAAAAAAACACCAAACCCCAAACAAAACAACAAAAAAAACCCCCAAAACCTACCAAAAAACCAAACACCCCACCCCCACCCCCCAAAAAAAACAAACCCACAACCCTGGAAAGAAAAATGTGTAAATGATAGTTTATGCTCAATATAAATCACCTCTTCTTTCGCTCCCAATGTGGATGTGTCATCAGTGCCTATGAGCTACCCATATACCTTACGAAGGGCCGAACCAGGCTGCAAGAAGCAGTAGTCACGAACTCCTGTTGAACTTGAGTATAAGCAAGGTTTCTGATTTCTCATTCTGTTTCTCACCTCATTTCCTATCTTCCTTTTCCATTATATGTCTATCTCACAAAAAATACTTGCCATTGACATTACAATATTAGCATAATATTAACAGAGCATCAACCAGAGTTAATCACTTGCAAAGTGAGGATGACAAACTGGCTGGACTTCCATTGCCTTACATTTGGAAAGCTTTTTTCCACAATTGTATAAAAACCTTTCTGTAGATTATTTGAAAAATATTAATTGAAAAAATTAGGATCTGAACTTATTACACAGTCTTCAAGAATATATTAAATAAACCATATCTAGCTTGTGGACTAGGCTTCTGATCCTTGGCTCTATCAGTAATTTAATTCCTGACACAAAGAAATACGGGAACATTTATCAATCAATCCTTTGTTGCCTTAGGGACATTACTTCAGCAATAAAGTACTCACCAGAAATATCCTTTCAAGTTGATCTTGAATGTCTTTCATTCCTGGAAAAGCAGCGACCCCTTGAATCATTTCTACAAAGATACAACCCACTCCCCTACAGAGGGGAAAAAAAAAAAAAAGTATGCAACATTAGAAAGATTTCTTATAGATTAAATGGCCAGCAACAATGCTTTTGTATCCATCACCAGTATTTAAATAATATTTATTTATTTATTAAAATCAACGCCAGGCTGAAGGACTAGCATGTGCATTTAATAAAACCAATGTATACATATGAATACTTCTCAGGTGTTGGAAGGCAAGTGTAGAGGTAGCAGGAATATGGATGGTAGCTGTTGAGACCAATAAAGGCACAGCAGCTGCTCTCTGTATGAGTGCTTCCTGAGCAGTTTACTCATGCTCCCAAATACATTCTGGGGATGTGGGAATGGCAGTGAGAGCGCACCATTGGGAGAAGCTGAGTGGGGACAGGACTACGGCATGAAGGCACACTGGCAGCGCTTGGCATGGAAGGAGAATCTGGAAAAAAAATGAGTAAAAAGGAAAAGGGTATGTGGCTGCTCACAGCCACTGAACTGACCTACTGCCCAAATGCAGATGACTTCTGGGATGGGCTTGTTTGGGCTTTCTTCTCCCCTCTTCCAGCATAAAAGAAGGAAGCTCAAAGCCCATAGCTCTGGGGGGCTGCTGATGCCATCCCCCAGAAGCTCTGGCTGAGAGGTGCTGCAGTGGGCTGAGCAGCCATGGGCTCCCTCCTCGCCCTGCCAAGACAGCCACCTCATTACAGCTCCTGTCCCTGGTCTCTCACAAAAGGTACTTCACATGAATCCCCCTCATCCCACTCAGTTAAGCCACTGGCAGAAGTACTGGGAAATCAGAGGGAAAAAATGTCTCAGACATACTAACTACAGCACAAAGAATGGATTCTCAAAAGTTGAGGAAAGTTTTTGTGACTCTCTAACTCAAATTTCAGATAACGTGTGGACTTCCTGCATCTGAAAAGCAAAACAAAATTACAAACTTGCATTTGCATCTTTTCTGGATGAAGAGAGCTCAAGAGTTGCTTGTTCCCTCAGCAAAAATAATTTTAAGAGAAAATATCCCCCTTGGCTACCAATAGGATGCAGAATTTGATTATGTATTTTAACTTGTTCAATTACATTTTTCTACATACATTTTTCTACAACTTCCGTGTGCAAACACCTACGTATGCTGTATTACCATATCTGTGTAAGTAACCACACAAAAAAAACCCTTCACCCAAAACAAATGCCAATTCAATAACCCAAAATATGTATCAAAATGAACCAAGAATTTGCAAAACTAACTACAGTCCTACCTCTCCCTGAAATTGTGAGTTGTGTTACTGTGTCAGAAAATCCCAGCAATAACCTCTAATTTAAATTTGTTTTTAGAAGTAAATTATTTGGAATGTAGTAATTACATACCTTTTCATTGATTATGCATCATGATGATGCATTCAGAAAGTAGCATTTAATTTTAGGGATATGTGTGCATATATTGATGAGGAAGTGGTTCTAGAATAAAACAATTTAATGAAAATAGATTGTGTATTTTCATTAAGGCCAGGGCTGAATATTTATAGATACCACTTTAACTAAGACAACCCATGCCTTACTCATCTCTGAAGGCTTTGACCACTACTGAATAATGAAGTAATTTTACTTTCCAGGACAATGAGAGGTGATAGTCAAATTTCTTGAAGAAGAAAATTAAACATACATCACTATTTTCTAATTCTACATCCCAAAGCATAGATATATTAAGCAAAGTTTCTCCTTAGGCATTGAAAAGTGGAGGAAATCTTTGGAAAGCACAGTTCTGGTCAAATTTTAGAATAATGCAGGTGTTTATAAGAAAAGAGGTTAAAATTTATGTTCCATATGCTTCTGCTGGTTTCCAAATGAACTGAATTGATTAAACTGCCATTCATCATTTAGTGTGGTTAGTGCTTCATTAGGCACAGATAGGCACAATATATCTTAGTCAAATACTTATAAACAGTATCAGGATCTCAAGCAAGGAAAAATTCAAGATTTCAGTCAGAAGCCTTTTATTCAAGATGAGAAATAAAACAACTGAATTTAGACTAAAGAAAAGAGGATTAGAGTTCTATTCTTGCAACCAGAAAACAGGCATTTGATTACACCAGTGTATCATTTGAGAGCATGTACTGCTATCTGCAGAGAAACTTCAGCTAGCTGTTTGAACAGAAATGCTCTAAAGGCAACAGGAAGATTTTGCCAGATTTTATATTGTTTCACATAATCTATTGACAAAGTTTTCAATTTTTAACGGGTCTGAAACAAGTATGAGCCAAAAATCAAGTAAGAACTGCAACAACACTACTGAAGAAAAATTTCCTGCTTGAAAGAAGAATCCTATTACGTGCCTTGGACTCTTGTGTAACCTAGTACTCCATTTAGTCACCAGCTGAAATGAGAGTGAAAGAGTACTGAAGTTAAATAAACAACTAATACAAAAATCAAAAGGTTATTAAAATCATTGAGGAGAGAAACATAAACAACCTTGAAGGTTTGAGCTGGAAGACTTCTGTTCCCTTTGGCCCACTTGAAAATTAAGTTCATGCTTGGTTTCAAAGGTTATGGTGTTCAGCACATTGAAGAATAAGTCCATAGAAAGAGAAGATTAAATGAATACTAAAAAAAAAAAAAAGAAAATAATAATAAAAAAGTATGACATTGAACTGATAGGAAATACCCAGAAAGCCATAACAGCACATAAAGGCTTCAAGATGGCTCGATGGTATTTTAGATGTCTTAGTGGTATCAGTGAATTTTAGCCTGACAGCAAGTAGAAACTGAGTATATAATAGGATCAATGGCGCAGAGTCTGGTTGGAGGCCCGTAACTAGCGGTGTTCCCCAGGGGTCTGTACTGGGCCTGGTTCTGTTCAATATATTCATCANCAGCAAATCCATACGAAGATGATCAGGGGTCTGGAGCACCTCTCTTATGAGGAAAGGCTGAGACACCTGGGTCTGTTCAGCCTGGAGAAGACTGAGGGGGGTTCTTATCAATGCTTATAAATATCTGAAGGGTGGGTGTCAAGAGGACAGCGCCAGATTCTTTTCAGTGGTGCCCAATGACAGGACAAGGGGCAATAGGCACAAATTGGAACACAGGAAGTTCCACCTGAACATGAGAAAAAAACTTCTTTACTGTGAGGGTGACAGAGCATTGGAACAGGCTGCCCAGACAGGTTGTGGAATCTCCTTGTCTGGAAATATTCAAAACCCACCTGGACACAGTCCTGTGCACCCTGCTCTAGGTGTACCTGCTCAAGCAGAGGGGTTGGACAAGGTGATCTTCAGAGATCCCTTCCAACCCCAACCATTCTGTGATACTGTGATTCTGTGATCCCTGAATCACAAACCTAAGTGCACACATTGAACATTAAAAGAAATAAAGCCTCTACAAGGCTTTGAAATTTAGTCTTGTTTTTGTAGACCTCACAAACTATTAAACAGGTTAGACAGATTTTCGAGAAAGCAAAAATTATTTTTGTGCCAGAAGAACTGGTTTGTAAGGAAAAATTAAGAGAATGATGTCATTCTTGGCTACAAGAAAACACAAGTGACAGGGAGAACGTGATGACTCTGTATTTAATATTATGCAAAATTAAGGACAGGGAAAAACTGATTAGGATTTTAATGGTTCCCAGAACTGTTGGTAGATCCAAGACAGTATAAGTAGAAATAGCAGAATGCCTTTAGGAAATAAACATTTTAGGGTGAGTGTTAGAGAAATACACTTAACAATTGTGCTATACCCCAGCCTCCCAATGGACTTGAAGCTCCATGGTTACAGTCATGTAAAACTAGACAAGCTGAAACACTTAAGAATATTCTTCAGGGAACAGACTTGCATTAACAGTAGGGTGGATAAGATGATCTCACAGATCACTCCCATCTCTAGTTTCTATGATGCAAAGATTACTTCTTGAAATATGAAATACAACAAATTAACTTGGCTTTAATGTGCATGCATCTCCAAGGTTGTTATTTATGTTATTTGTGCACACTCAGCATACAGTGTCATTTTCAGGCAGTACTTGAGAAATAATTTGTGGCAAAAGAACATTAGCCTAACATATTTCACTGTATTCGATTCAGATTTTCCTATTCTCTTTATAGGACTTCTGATTTTGAATAAATAAGCCGAATGCTGCGACTTCGTTCAGAGATTTTTCCAATGGAATAGCATAGGATAACCTTGCAAATAAAAGTGACAGCCATTTAATGTTGAAATGGGTGGCTTACCCTCTGATGACAAAAAGCGTGACTAAACCTATTGATGTATTGATAAGACCATATGTGGCCATACCATCTAATATTGCTCTTCTATTGTCCTGCTTAATTTCCTGGCACTCTGACTGTCACCATACAACCTTATACGGAGTGAAAGTTAATAGCACAGCTAAACGAGTTACTCTTGCATTTGAATTGACATAGTAAATGAGCCTGTAAAAATGAAGTTGGATGCCTCAGGAAACTGCATTTTTTTTTTTCTGCACAGTTTTTATAATTCAAGAGGGTATCCCCTTAAAATTAACTTGCTTACTGGTGGGTTGGTTTATATTTTTGGTTTAAGAACTCACATTCCTGTCTCAGGGTAACAAAGATCCTTATTGCGACAAGANAAAAAAAAAAAAAAAAAAAATGCTTTGGTGAGGCATAATCTATAAAAGATTATTAGGGTTGTTTCCTTCAGTTAATATTAAAATTTTTCTTGATGGATCCATAAAAGAGACTACAGACACACTCTGAAATTAGGAGTTGTTTCCAAACCAAGTTTTAGTTTATACTTAAATGATGATTATAGAAAGCCTATATGCTTACTATATATGCTTTAAACTGTTGAACTTTCTGCCCTGAACAGATCTGCTTTCTAGCAGGCTCAGTGCAGGTGATAACATTCAGCATATTCTTCATAGTGAAGACATATGATGGGTCTTCACACAAGGTTTCTATCTGGTCATGAAGCCTGTTTTCAGCATGCAGGATTTGGCTTCAGAGGGGGAAGGCATTTTATGAAAACCAAGTAATTGCTTCCAGCAATCCTCCTGGTGAGATTTCTAAAATTCAGAGGACCAGTAGAGTTTTCATACAATTTTCCCAAATTACATGCAGTTTGTACTGTTAAATATATCAGAATTCAAAACAAAACAAAAGACACACACACCCCCCTCAAAACCCAACTACTTGGTCTTTTATGGATTTGTCACCAGGAGGTAATACTGAAACCTCTTCCATAAAATCCACTAGTAACATGCAACATGTTGGAAGGGCACAGAGATTTTCATCTTGTCTGATTTATTCAGAAAAAAAAGTCATGTTCCTATATGATCCTGCTTATGAACAGAACTATGAAAACAAATTTTGGGGGAAAGGAATGAAAAGCAAGGGACTTTTGCCTCCTTAATTGACCAAAATCTGATTTAATTCTACAGTGGCACACTGCCAGAATATCCACAAATGCTGAACTTGGTTGGAATTTGTCTTTCATGACCACTCCACTTTGATATGTGAAAAGTAACATATGATGGGAGATGCAGTCTGATCAAAGAGTAGGGGCAATAAGGCAAACAGATTACAGTTCTCACATGAGAAGTAATGACTGAAGCAAAATTTCCCTTCCATGATGACAAAGAACAACATTAAAATTTCTGCAGAAAGCAGATGCAATGAATGAAAAATAATTTGCTTGAAAGTATGATAGTTCAAAGTATTTCATTACAGCTAGTCTTAAAGCAATTGTAATTACAAGTGAATAGAGTGCTCATGTTCTTGCCTGTGTCACTGACTACCTAGAAATAAAAGCTCCAGAAATTTGTTTTGCGGCCCAACCCTCTGTAGCAATGCTCAGTTTCTATATTAAGAAATATTATAGTCATGAAGGATTAAAATGATAATCCCTTCTTGCAAGAATCTTTCTATTAGATGCACTTGTTCTGTAAAAGCAGAATGCAAAAAAAGCTCAAGAAAATAGTCTTCAAACTTGAGTAACATTTTGCCATGAGATCTTTTCCTGTTGAACATGTTCTTCCTGGTTTTCTTTCCTGATCCAGATATCTTTATAAGGTACTTTCGTGACACACATGAACTATACATCTAGCAGTGGAAAAGTGATAGTAAATCTGATGTTCCAAATGGATAAAAGTAGTTTATTAGACAGGAACTGAAATGCCCTTCCAATAACTACAGACCAAGACGGTTTCCTCACACGTAGTGTTTCTATGAATTCGACCCTATGAGAATTTTCCAATCAAAAGCTAATTCAGCTGATAAAACTTTTGAAGAGCTCACTGAAAACAAGAGAAGTTTAATTAACAATACCTTGATAGTTATCGCAATATCCTCACCTTAATATCCTAACTCTACAGATGCACATTTCTTTGGAGTGGAAGTCATAATCATAAAGAACATCAAGGGCAAAAGAACTAATTTACCCTACGCTGTTTTCTCTCTCGGGCCCCAAGCAGTATCTCTTCAGGGCATACTGGGATTCCTGCTCTCAGATTTCTCTCTCTGCAAACTGTTTACAGCAGATATAGGATAAAGATGCCTTTGTAATGTCCCCTGTGTAAAAACATAATTTGGTGCACCTGTGTCTGAGACAAGATCCGTTTTTATTTAATAAATATCTTAATTACTGTCATAGGTCTTCATTGGTCAAATATTCATGAAAGCATGCATGGAATTGCAGTGAGCATTCAAATCTGCACGAGGAGCAGGCTATGTATGGAAAGTGGTGTGTTCCTGAAAACTACCATTTATTTTTCTAGTAATAGGATAGAAAAACTCCATATGAAGAGCTTTCCCTAAATTAAGATCAGATTTGAAATCATGTACATCAATCCAGATGTTACAAAGTTAAATAACAGTGATTTAATAAGCAATTTCATAACATTTGACTGGCCTAGTTTTAAGTGATTTCTTCCGCAGCACTAAACATAGCTGGTGTTAGTTAATAAAAGTGAATTTAAAATATATCACAGCCCATATAACTTCTTAGGTTACCTGAACTGTGACTAAGAGTGTATTTTTTAAAAGCAAAACAACCGGATATGCAAAAAATCGCCAGCTGTTAGCAAACACAGTTTAAAGCCAGCTGCGCTTCAAAAGAAAACATCCCTAGTGACTTCTTGATGTAAGCAACCCAGATGTAGCAGTACATGCATTACCAGAATCAAAAAGGATTTAATAACCTGTTTAAATTTCTTCATTTACTAATACTATGTTCTTCCTGTAAGGAACAAATAGAGTAGGTTCATTTGGAGATTTTTTTCCCTATGTTTCTGTATTACTTATATATGGGGTTTAGTAATACATAACCCCTTTATGTATTAAAGCTTATTTTCCTTGCATTGACTTTCAAAGGACTGTAAAATTCAAGGATTAGGACAAGCTAAACCAGAGGCAATGCAAAGCCATTTTCCTAGCTACTAGTAAGTCCTCATCAAGAGGAAAAAAAAAAGGTATATCAAAGGTTATCACAACTCTTTGATGCAGTCGTGGGTAGTATAATACATTCACACAGTGCCGCTGTATCAAACGCTGTCAGCAGTAAATCACAAAGCCCGTTGCATTGATTTCCATCACCAGCCTGACACCACTAATGCATGTACGTCTTCATTAATATTATTTTATTGCCAGTGGCTATTTAGAAAAGAATGCAGGAGAATGTAACATTGCATGTGGATCATTAGCTTTTGGTTACTATCCTAATGCCCTACACTGGCAAATGAAGTGTAAAAATAGCTCGCAGCCTCTGCCACCTGCTTCCCAGCCACTGTCCAGTGGTTAATATTTGGACTCTTTTCAGGCAGCTGGCCTTCTACTCAGTAGGAGCCCCACTTTCCGTTCCTTGGGAACCACCACAAAATGTAATTTATCATGGCTATAGCAAAGACCCTGTGTCTTTTTTTTTTTTCTAAATGGAAGAAACAGCTGTGCTTTCTACCTCTACGTTATTTAAATATTTAGTGAAGTGGATGCCTAGTTTTGTCATCCCGTAGTTCATCAATAAGGACACAGGAGAGCACACACTATCTGCCATAAGGACATAATGCCAGTAATTGCATAAAAATGCTAATGCTACAAACACACTTTGATAACAAATTACCAAATTATCTTGGAATCTGATGGTAGGTGGGTTTCTCCGCATCTCCCTTCCTCCCATTCTGGGAAGCCATTAAGTGGTTTTAATGTAATTATGGCCCAGCTATGTACAACCGTTGTATGAACAAAGTCCCAAGCCTGCCTGTGCTCCAGCAGAGCTCACTGTTCTATGTGCCAAATAAGCACAAGTGACCTTAATGTGCAGCTACACCTCTCGCAATCAAACTGGAAGCACTGTCTGAGATAACCCAGCAAAGCGTAGAAGTAAAAACCTAAAGCTCTTCCGTCACACACAATATAGATTTGCTCTAATCTGATTTCTGATGTGGCAGTAGCTGAGCCTCTACATAAATTCATTCCATGTGAAAGAAAGTGTATTACTAGGGCTTTTTTCTAAGCTTTTCATAGTTCTCCAGTTTGTACAGGGCAGCAAAAATTTTGTAAGGGCTACAAAGCTAGTACAAGAGTAGTATGACCTCATTTTTCATTTGAAACAGAACTCACCACCTCTATCCCTGAGCACCTGGATCTTTTTTAGACTTATATGAAATGCTCTGTGCAAGAGGACATCATTTATTGGTATCACTGAAGATGTAATTATTGTGTTCTTCCCCAATACTCTTGCATCATTTTTGTCAGGACGCAAAATAATGACCTGGATTGCTGAAGTAGCATTTTGAGTCCTTCCTTGATCTTCCCTGCTGTCCATGTAATTTGAATATAAACATATGATTATGAAGGAAATGCTCAGTCTGCATTTATAGTAAGTTTAAAATGCTTCTATTAGCTGCATGGCTTAATTTGAGCTCTATCACAGTAACACCACATATTTGACTGGACTTTTTAACAGCTTTTTTACTAAAATCATTATTGGGAGGAATGTTAAAAGATCTATTTTTGACAAGCTGCTGAACTTCTCAGTGAACCATTTTTCTTCATGGAAAAAGTTTCAGTGAGAATCAAAATGTTTTAAAATCCTTTGTTCAGTTTAAAAAACCCCCACACCAACCCCTCCCCCCCTTAATTTCAAAGTGCAGTAATTTTTTTAATTGGTAAATGTAAAAAAAAAAAATTTCCGATGTCTCTTTTGACTAAAAAAGCATTTTAGAGGACTTTTTGAGCAGTTTGCTCTATCAAATAATTTAAAAATTTTCTTTAGCCATTTCCATATATTCTCTCATTCTCTTTGTGCTTCACAAATTGAGACATGTGTGTACACAGGTACACAAAGATGTGGGACTCTCAAGAACTGAACACATGTAGAGTGAACTATAATAAGATGAGCAGAAAGAACTATCTATGTCTACCAGCTACTTCCATCCGCTGATGCAGTTGTCCTGACTCACCCCAAGCAAGCTGAGCTTCTTTCTGAGAGTGTCAGAGTTGCATCTTGGAAAAGAGTTGATTGCAAAACATCAGGAGCAGATGGGATGGGGAGATTGCATACAGTTTGTGAAGACCAGGTTGAACCTGATCTTTGGGAAAACAGGACAGTTTTAGGATAGATGAGAAGCTGAGATGCAGGGGGAAATTATTTTAGATCTGTGAGGCAGAGAATGGTTTGAAGAAAACCAGACAGCTGATACAGAAGATGCCATTGCTTCTCTGGTGCAGTCGCAATATCACAACATTCACATTTGGAGAAGTTTGTTCACCCTCCCTTTCCTGCCTCTTGGTTCACCTACCCTTACAGGTCAAGGAACTACAGCAGCCAGAGGCCCAGTTATATTAAACGTATTAGATATTCTAGCATTTGTACTCTGTAACCCCTTCAAATGAAACAATCCTGCAGCTTCTAACTCCTGCCCTCAGGAGTCAAGACTTAACAGTGCTACAGGGAAAAACTTGACAAGATTTTCAGGAAAATGCAGCTTTTCATCCCACATTCTCTGATCTCAGCTACAGGACTAAAGACAACCTAGTCATGCTTAGTTCCCTTCCTCAGCAAAAAAAATATTCCTGCTAGGTCACCAGTTTCAGTACTATGCTGCAAGATTACCCTGACAAATACTATTCATCCACCGTATGAAAAAACAAGGTCCTTTTAATCTTATCTTACAGTTACCTCTACATTTTAACATAATCTTAATTCTAAATTTACATTGCCTGTATTAAAGAACAATATTTCAGCAAACTACAAAATCATTATATTTTTCTGAAACTTGCCCAGTATATTTTTTTCTCTCAAATGAAACAAGTTGTATAGATTTAAAAAGTCAAACACACATTCAAAAAACACTAACATCTTCCAGGGCATGAGACTTTCTCTGAGAGGAGAAACATTTTTTTCCACATTTCTGTTTCTTGAATCAACATGCATTGCTTCTACTAACACGTTGAAGCTCTTACTAATTACAGAATTTGTACAGGTTACAGAGATCCTGTGACCTCAATACCTACAGGATAAATGAAGAACCTCCACCTTGGTTTCTAATAGTCAAAAACCCAAACAGCTTCTTTGTTCAACACAGGACTAAATGATGTTATCAAAAAGGACCAAGGTGCTATATATTGTACACATCAAACTGTTCTTTCAAACCTGCAGGTCTAAATAAAATCTGTAGGTTTGAAAGAAAACTATTCAGTGATGTGTCACACACTGATTTACTGCTAATAAGTACAGTAGATTAAGAACTAAGGCTGTACCCTCAGACCCAGAGAATCCTGGTTTTGTCCTTGCTACAACTGGGCATGGTGAAAGTCTATCTTCTGCAAAACAAGTATCATATCATATCAAATTTTTTTTAAATTTTTAAGACTACAAAAGTCAAGCAATGACTCAGCCTCTTGCAAAGCACCAATGGCTCTCCTAGTGGGGTGTCAACAGCAGGCACCAGCTGCCAACTGGTGGGGTGGCAGGAGGGGATTCCTTTAGGGAGATACTGAGTGGACCACACGTATTACTAAACACGAGTTTTTTAACCTGTACCACTAATCTCACTACATATTTATTTTACACATCTCAAAAAAATCAGAGCTAAAGCACCTACATAGAGTCTTGTATAAGGTTTCTTTACTTACCACATGTCAAGGCAGGTGGAATATTCTGTTGATCCCAGAAGGACATCTGGAGGCCTGTACCATAGGGTTACCACTTCATTGGAATACGTATGGCTGGGAACTGATTTAGCTCTTGCAAGACCTGTGGGGTAAATACAAATAAATAAATTAATGCAAACAAAACAAATAGTTTGCTGTATAGTTACGAACCTAAAAAGATATATGAGCACACATCACATCACATAACATGACGGCATGTTGCAAGCGTTTTTTTCTTCTAGTATTGGAATAAGTTACTTAATGAAAGAACATGGTAGCATCTATCATTTAGTACCTGGCTGAACAGAGCTGTGAATATTATGAAGGAATAATAAAATATGCTTTTCATAATGACAACCACAGACCCAGGAGAGATGCAAAGATACATTGTGGTATACCTAAATAAAAGACAAATAAACTAATAAAGAAAGATTTTCATTTCCATTAACTGTTCATCCTTAGGCATTGATAGTCTTTCATTTCAACGTTATTTAGAAAAAGGAAATGACAAGACAAATAGTGCCACAGATGAGATTTGGTTTTTTAGGGGAGCCTAAGGAAACCTTCCTGCAGTTTACACTGCAAACCCCAGCCTGCTTATTCAAGTTTATATTTGAAAGCAGTAGACACACTTACACATTACCATTCAAACAACTATCAACATTGCAGTAATACGTCAGAAAATGGTATGTGCAAAATTCTTCTCTCTCAACAAATGTATACTGGCAGTGCACCAATCTCAGAAGCAGAAATCATTTCAATGAAATCTGTGGCCTACTAAAGATATACTATTTATAATAATTGTCAGTCATTTAAAATAATTCACATTACTACACAACCATAATCTATCTCATGTAAAATTGGAAAGATTTTAGGAGAGACCCTCATATGCTAAAAACAGCAGTAGAGAGCATACTTTTCTAACGGTTCTCCTACAGAAGCCTCTCTCCTCCAGGAAATGGAAAAAGATTTTCAGGGTGACTGTTCCCATCACGGGCCTGCAAACACCTTTTCCAAATAATCTGCTCCTAGTTACTGTCCTGAGACCATCCGCTCCCTCGCTGGGATCGTCTGGGCATGCTTGTGCACTGGACATGCACAAGTAATGGAAATCAGGAGAATGCACTACTGGGTTTTTTTGTGTCTTCCTAAACAAAGAACTACCGACTTCCCTTTCACAAAACAAATGAAATTACTAAAGCAGAAGGTCATGTCTTACAGCTTACAGAAACCATAAAGCAAAGTCATACACTCAGAAAGAAATATGCAACACGAGAATTCACATAAGAGTGCAGATGAGAGTCTTTTGCACCTTTATTCTTAATACACTGGAGAAGCTATTTATGAACAGTTAATCTCAGTGAATATATCTCCATAGTAATGATGGCAAATCTTGCCAGTAGATTGCATTATCAGCTGATTATAGCAATTAGACCAGTGTAGGGGAATAATTTGACTTGTATGCCAGAATTTCTTCTAAAAAAAAATTACATTTCAAATATGAATAACTTTTTTTTTTTTAAGTTTTTAGACCTCCATCTCTTTTACGTTTGTGCACCTGGGCACCAGCTTGATGAATAACCTGGCTCACACAGGCAACTCAGGGTTGGCCAGGTACAGCCCCAAAGAGGCCAGTGGAGAGGTCACATCACACACTCTGCAGTGCCTCTGTCTCCAGATTAATATTTTTCCTTCCAGGAGATCAGAAACCACCAAATGCTCTAACTGGTGAACAGTTCTTATTCCTAGCCCAGAGAAACATTAACAAGTCTGAGTTTCTGAGCACCTATAGCCCACGTGACTAAACTGAAACAGTAGTCCCTGAATTTGTGGATATGGACCTACTATTATTAAGCTAAATAAAAATTATGAAAGGATTTGAGAAGCCTGGATGGTGAATGTCTCCATCCTTCTTTGCCTGTCTGAGCCCCGCTTTAGTCTTGCCTGAGGAAGACTGAATTTGGTTGCAAACAATTTCCTCTCTAATCTTCTACCTAGCTTTGACAGGAGAAAAGGCATAGGCAGGCAGGGAAAAGGCATTTTTAAGAAGCCAGCAAGATCACGTGATTTGGGGAAAACAGTAAAAAAACTTTAGAGCTTGTGGGGTGAAAAATAAACGCAGGTCTCCATGACACAAAGCCTTTGATCCACACACTCAAGAAACCTCCTATGTAGGGAGGAACGATTACCCGACTTGCCATACCAGAAATCATACTGCAAATAATACAATATCCATGCTTGCCTGCCAGTTTCTGCCACTTTACTGGCCAGGATAGAGCTTTGCAAGTGCTATAGTCAGCCCAAGCACACCTTTCCTCCTCTTGTGCAACTGTTCAGCATGGACCCAGTCCTCCCATCCTGCTGGGACTGCCACCCATCCTGTTTCCTCAGCCCACTGCTTCTAGATCTCCTCCACTTCTAATCTGTTCCAGGTTAACTAAAATCCATCCAATTTTCAAACGATGGCCCTTTTGGGCTAATCCCAGCCTGTTGGACAACTACATGTTTTTCTTTAATCTGCTCTTCACTCCCCAAACACCATGAAAGCCTCATTTGACGTTAGCTGCTACATCTGGTTTCTCAGTTATAAGAGGATCATTACTGGAATGGAGAAAGTTATAAACAAAACCTTAATTTTTAAAAGCAAGTTGAGGCCACACATTGGTATCAGACAGCATCACTGGCTTTAAGAGGTTTATGTGTACAGGCCATATGTTTTAAGTTGTGGCCAATTGGTTTCCTAGCTGGGCATATACACTACTTTGGAAACTAAATGGCCCAATAGAAAGCAGGAGTGAACAACCAAGGGAAATACTCACAAAAGCTAAAATTTGGCAGAGGAAAATTTGGCACAGTCAGTTGTTCCCCCTGTGCAGAACTGAAAGGACCTGAACTAGGCTAACGCCTTGGAGGAGCTGCTTTCTCTCAGGGAGGGAGCAAAGTTTTCTTTTTCTGAATAACGCTCTGCATAAAGAAGGCATTTGCAATTATGAACACTTTCACTTGAAGACTCAAAATTAATGCAAACATCTCTCATCACACTTAAGGCATGAAAAAATATCCTCATCTTTCAGATATATTTACAGTTTAAAAAGAATTCTATCAAAATATATATGTGAAACACTAACAAGATATTGCATTTCTTGTTTTGATGCTCCAGATGCAAACAGATGACATTTGCCAGGGTTTTTTTTCAGATATCCTTCTGCAAGAAAATTTGCTACTTATTTTATACTCTTTTGCACATCCAAATATGCTTACTCATGTAAAATTTATTTAACCACATCCTTCAACTGAAAGAAAACTGAAGGGCTGGATTAATTAGCACAGCATGTTCCATCACTTTCTTTAAAGGTTCCCTGTCTGTTTCCATGGTTACACTACAGGAAGAGCGACAATCTCGTTTTAAAAAGAGAGCGCTTATGGGGGATCACCAAAACTTCAAACCTTAATGGCCAGTGTGCATAAAAGCCGAAAGGTAAATGGAGAGATCACCAGGTGAGTACCCAATATTTACATATTGCTGCTTGAGCACTTTTCTGCCTGGGAAGGTAGAGGGAGGACCTCCTGACAGGCACCGAACTCCCCTCCAGTTCCCGTGTCTTCCAAAAGACAAAAGGTCAACACGTGTCCTGCTGTTGCAGCCTCATTTTGAGAGAAGGAAGCCAAGCATAAGGCCCAGTTATTAAAAGTCAAGTCGCGTCAGACCCACTGGGGAACTTGTGTGTAATTATGGGAAGAACAGACACTGTTTAATGTTCTCCAGGCACTTGCTTCTATGGCCATTATTTATCCAAACTGAAAGAAGAAACTGTTCTGATATATTACGCACTGCAAGGCTTGCACAACAGCATCTACTTGTGCTGTGACACAAACCACAACTTTCTTTTAACTCATTCATTAAACAACAGCTCAGGATACCCTGCAATGCCCTGTATTTAAAATACAGAGTGAATGATCTATGCCTATGTATGTATATGTCTTTAACACACAAAACCTCCTGCTGCCTCCTACTCTGAATTTAAAAAAAAGATTTAAAAGTAAGAAGATACTTCCTTCCTTGGTAAATACAATTTTCTCTGCTTCGCCTGGCTTTATCTTTTAACTCAGACTCAGAGGTTGTATCTGACTTTACCTAGCATCAGTTATTGACAAAACACATTGCACTGATTTATCACTGTAATTTTCAAATTGTATTTGGCTTTTACAAGAGGCCGTAGCTATATCCAGACTCAAGACCTATTCAGTACACACACCTTTGGCTACATGAGCACAAATATTAATATTTGATATCTCTTTAGCTGAAGGATAGCTTTCTACTCAAGTTCATACGACAATCAGGAAGCCTTTGTTCACAGCGAATATGATTCTGCAAATGAGGAAAACCAGTCACGTCTGCAAAAACAAGGGCTTGCCAACCATGTGCATGGTTTCCCTTTCCCGTATACCTTAAATGTGTTGAGCTGTTTACTGTTTTGATTTAGATATATCATAAAGGGTTCTAGCAAGGCATACTGCAAAAAAAAAGGGGGTTTTGTTGCTGTTTTTCCTTGATTCAGATTCTTTTCGTGCTTCTTTTTTTAGCCTCCTGTTTTGTTTATTTTAACAATTACCTAGGGTCTGAAGTAAACGGCTTATAAAACCATAACTATGATTCAGTGACAATATTAAAATATTATTAATGTATTCTATTGTAGATCATGAACTGTCAACTTCACTTAACCTATTTACTCAGCTACTTGTTTTCCAACAGAGGCATATTTATTCAGTGAATACCTGAATGACAACAAAACAGAAGTAAAATGGGTGGAAACACTGACACTGCTTCAATGAGGCAGTCAGCTCTCTAACCCAGAAGTCAGTTCTCAGCAATCAAAAGCATCCTCCAGCTTTTAGGTCCCTCTGCTGTTTACCTGAATGCATCTCTCTCTAAGATGCAGCTTTACCAGAGCATCTGAGTTAAATTCTTTTCAAATAAGATAAATTACCTACAATATCCTATGTCTGAGTCCTAATATAGCCACTAGATTATGGCAGTGCTGTTCATTTATAAAAGTTACCCACTATCAGGGAGAGACTAATTAGGCTCCCAAATTAGTATTCCCAAAATGCACTTGAGCAATGACTGGTCTTCCAAACTGGAGTGCAGGAGTCAGTCTTCAAGAGACAGAGAACAATAAGTAAGACAAAAAGCATGCATGCCTCTCAGCCTGTCTGGTTTTTCCAGCTGTATCAGTTGTTCTAATAAAAGATTATTTTTCCCTGCAAGTCTTATCTCATGTATGACTTCAGACAATCACTTACATTAACGCAGATTATAATTATTCTGGTCTGTGAATGGGACTCAACTGTCAATTTGACAAGTAACAGAAAGGGGAGACGCGGAAAGAGTTTTTCTTCTACCAGGAAGAATGACTCTAGCTCTCGTGAAAAGGGTTTTTCTTTTTTCAGCAACTCCAGCATCATCTCTTTTGTCATCACCTCTCTCCTCTGCCTCCTGAGCCACCCAAAGGATCACAGGCAGTGGAAAAGTGGGATACGAGCAAGAGCTCAGCTGTTGGCTGTATATTAAAAGATCCCTTTCATTAATTTGACTGAAAGCCATCCTAGCTATAAAGCTGTTTATTTCCCTGCTTTAAAATCCTTATAAAAAAATTCTGACACATTTTGAAAAAGCCCACTGATGCTGAACATGTACCATCACTGCCAAATTCACTCACTGTCTATTAGCAGAAAGAAATACACTAAAAATTTGGTTCCAATCAAAAAGTGGTATGGAAGTGCAAAAGAAATATACATTCCATTTTCGACATTGGGAAAATACACCTATTCCTATGGCCTTCTGGGTCAGCATGAATATGTTCAAACTGCCTCTGCTAGTCTGGAAGCAGAAAAATAACAGTGTGGGCAGAAAAAAAAAAAAACAATCTGCACCAACACTGTAAACATTCACACAGACGCAAAAGCTAACAGAACTCAAGGACAGCAAGCAATCTCACATCAAAGATAACTTCCGCATTACTGAAAAGACCTGGATTCATTATGGATGTGGTATACGTGCCCACAATACCTTAACAGTTGACTGATTTAAATCTTGCTTTCCAGATTCTGGACTTTTACTTAATGATCCTCAGTTTGTTGTCTCACAAAAAATCTATATGAAGATGATGCCCCCTACTCCTAACAACATCCCAGCATGAACACAGCACATTGCTAATAAGGCTGTAAGTGAAAATGTCAGAATTACTCATTCCACAGTGAAGTTACTAGGTTTGAAGCAAAGAGTTAACAAAGGCTGAACAGATGGTTTTAAATTGGGAAGATCTGCAGAGCGCAGGGAGGAAGTTCTAGAAAGGACAAACAGGCAGAAAATAATTCTTCACTGAAAGTGAGAGGTAATGCGTCTCAGGGTATTTTAATATTCCCTGAGAAAAGAGAGAAAACTGGGAAGCAGCTATGAATGAATGAGCCCAGTACTGGACAATGATTTGAGTTCAGAAGAGAATAATAATAAAAAAATTATATGTGGACTTTTTAAACATATGAGCAATGAACTTGCTGAAGACAAGAAAGGTAACAGACCACTTTCCTACCGTTTTGAGGTATAAATGTTTCACTGTTATTAGGATTTTCCCCTAACAAATAAAAGGAATTCAGAAAAGAAAAAATAAAGCGATCCAGGGGGAAAATGTTGTACAAAGACAAACTGAGAGCTATGGATGTCCAATTTGGTGAAGTATAATAGTCCATCAAGCGCTGACCACAGAAGTTAACAACTTACTGCAGGCTATTGTGTATGAAGTTAACAATTTATCATGATCCCTATCTGTACAACTGAAAGCAGGACTGCAAGAGCCATTTTTGGATGACTCCATCTGGGGTTCAAGTAAAAATGAACGAACCCTTATCTACTGGTACCTAGATAACTTACCACTGCAGCAGGTACTTGACATATTGCATAAGACAGGCTAAACACCACATACTGGTAAAGAAATAAATATGCCTGCTCTGTGCTGATTTATCGAGATTTGTCTTTTTTTTGAAAATCATCATGTAGACAAACTGCCTCCCCCTTCATTCGTGTCTAAGAGGACTGAACACATACCAGATGCAAGCCCATCATATACAGGGCAGCAGTATCATTTAAATCCTTCTAGTTTAATGTTGTATTAAATTTGACACCTGAAGAACTGTTAAATAAGCACAATCTTGTGCTACTGCAGTGATTCACAGTCATCCAAACAGAAACACAAAAGCTAAGTTTCACCGAGAGTTTTATATTCAAAGATCTAATCCCAGTTGTTTACACTCAGGGAGTTTTGTTTCTTAACTGACCATACAACACTGGCAGTGACAAGGTAATGCCACAGCGAACACATACCACTCTCTCCATCTATTAATGGGGTCCACAACTCTGCAGTTCATCTGTGGAGCGCTGGAACACTGATGAAAGGCAATGATAGTCGCATGACCACTGGGATGTTACTCCTGGAGTGATTTATTCCAGTGGGATACTACCATTCTGCTGATCCATCATTTCCCATCTAGAGGTAAAATATCTGGAGAAATCTGATGAAGAGAATACCTCAAGTCATGGTCAGCTACTAAAGGCCTAATCAAGTACCTGCAAATTTATTTACAAACAGATCAGATCCCAGGAACCGGTCTAGGATAGTTAATTTAGCAAGAACAGGGCTACGTGGAGAAGCAAGTATTTGAACAACATGAACATCTACAAACAGTAGTTCTTTTATTTATAAATCAAACAACACTGCTATTTGATGTTACCCTGCAGGAGTGGAATTTGTGAATTTGAAAAACCATCAATACATGGGTATTGAAACAATCCATTCTTACAGTACAAGGTCTGACTTACGTATCAACGGCACAATTCTGCAACTACCAGCCACCGACTCCTGGCCCCCGTACTGCACAGCCAATGCAATTGAGTTTGATGTGTCTGCTTTTCCAGCTAAGGCATCACCCGAGCGTACATTTCTACGCTGCAGGACACAGCTGCATTTGTTCCGTTATCCAGCCTCGTCTTTTGAACCATGTGCCCTGCCTGGCACAAACAGTTCTCTAGTGATCATGGAGTTTAATCCAGGCTGCTTCCAGTACCCAAGCCAGACTACTTACAGATAAGACAAATACTCAGCTGACTTTTCTCATTGCTACAATATGTTATACTCTGCAGCTTACGTTATTTCCTTAGCAGGTAAAACACTGTCTTGGCTGTTCTGCCGAAGAACTCCAGTACATTTTGCATGTGCGATCACATTAGGCCATACGTTCTTATACTAGATAACACCCCCAGCATCTGAAAACACATCTGCCTGCTCTGGCTTATGTCAGAGAAAAAGGATCTGAAAGCATCAGTGCAGCACGGTACATGCATTGGTGCAAAACTAACAAAATAATACCAAAAAAAACCCCTCTCAGTTATTTCAAAGCTTTTTGAAATACATCAAAGAACAAAATAACTACAGGAGACTTAAAGATTTCACTAAATTTTAAAATTATTTTCACTTTGCTTTCAAGTGTGAAACCATTAAAACCTGTGTAAGTACTGTTGCTTCTGTAAAGCAATATTATAAAGCAACATCTTACAACAGGAATCTCTGGAGTCTCAGATTCACCTGTTCAATTGAATGGCTCCTCAAAACTCATTTAATGTATATGTCATCTTAAATTAGCTGAATCACAAATCTTAGAAGAAAAGTTTTATGTGAGAGACATTCCAATATGCTTAGGTCTAAATGATTATTTGACTTGCATCAGTAATCAGGCATCTGTATTCCTGCAGAGCCACCTAATCAGTTCTTAATAGAATTTTGTCACAGAAGAAGAAGAAATGAAAACAGACAATTTCATTTTTAAAAAAGTTACATTAGAAGAGGATTAAGGTGGTGCCTTAACAGTATGATTCTGGAAAAATGTAGTTAGCAAGCAAATGTTCCTCATGCGGCATCTTTCTCCACAGTGATACTGAAACACTGAAATGCCACTGCCAGGACAGCAAAATTGGAGCTATACGACCTAATCTAGTCTATTATGTACAGATGTAAGCCTACTAAGTCAGAAGAATTGCAGAACCCTGTATCGTAACTGAATAAAACAAGTGAAAATTTGTTAGTACTGAAACCAAGCCATTCTTTTATCTATTCTTTCATTTAACTTAAGGACTATGGATGAACTTCTCCATGCTATACTTGATAAAAACTACCTGTAGATTGCAAGCAAAGGATCTCTGATAGTATTTTGACCACAGACAAAATACTACTGTCATATTATTAGTACCTTTGAAACACTTCATGTTTTATTTAAACCATTTACTATTTCAAGTTTGCATGTATGAGCAAAGTACAGATGAGCACATCTCATTTAGCCTGACATCCTGCAACCTGTGTAGCAAAGCTAGTGGTAATCCTGAGCACTCTAAGATAGAATGGGCAAAGAATTGCCAAAGTTTTAAGAAGCTAACATTAGGCATTTGTGTTTATACATTTATTTGTTAATTGTTGATTGTTAGTACATTTCGGTGAACCCACTGCCTTTTTTTTCTTATTCCCTTTTTTTTTTTTTTTTTCCCAAATGTATTTAGTTTTTTTCCTAAGGTCTACAGACAGTTCAAAACTGAATCAAATTTCCAGCCTGCTTGAAGAGTCCATAACTTAACATCAGTGATGACAGTATCGACAAAATGTTTTTCCCTTCTAGTGCCTCGTACTCACTATCTGCTTTTACAATCAAATCAACCCACTGCAGTTAATACCTAACTTAAAGACCTTTGCAAGGAAATATCCTTAAAAGCAAATATAGCCACAAGAGCAAATATAACTGAAAAATTTGATGTCCAAGTGACTTAAAAATTGCTGCAGTAAGAAGGATATGAATATGTTCGTGGCTGTGGGTGGGAATAAAAGAGATGACATCTGAAAGTCTCCTTCTCCCTTATTTCCAATGACCACAGAAAAAAATTGCTGTAATGTCTGACATATTATAAGCCATAAAAGCCAAAGGTGGGAAAAGCTGAACTGCCCTTGGAGGAGAGCTTGGGCACCTTTACCAAGGTGAAGATCTAAGCAGCCATTCTCCCTACCATGTAACATTAAAGTCACGCAGCAGCATTTCTTCCCATGCAAAGTGGTTGACAATGTTCCCACATCACCCAGATAAAAAGCTGCTGATTCCTGATCTCCCACTTTTAATATTGATAACTTTGTGTCTTTCAACATTTCGCTTGACCTCTGGGTCTTATAGTTTGATTATTTGTAACACATATAAGGGTGGCTATGTGGAGTTAATATTTGCAGAGGTCTTTGGAAATGTAAATCACTGGAGAAGTGTTAAGTATGACCAAGACAAGCAGTGCCTGACCTCTTCCGGCTATCATGAAGGCCAACTGCTGCAGGGGAAATTCTCATCTTAATGCAGGTAGACCCACAAGCATGACTTTCATTTACATCAGTACGAATTGTGCATCTATAAGGATATTAATACATCCAGCACTGTGTCCTTCAGAAGGAATGAAAAAATCCTGCATAAATTATTCAAAATTACCTAGATAAAAAGTGACTGTATTGCATAAGGTAAGGTTTTAAACTGTCTGGGGCAAAACAAATGATGTTATAAATTACAGAGCCATCACCTCTTTAAAATACTGTCTCAATTACGGAATTATTTCATATCGTGTTAAATGGCACATTTCTCTTAATGAACTGCCAGTCTCTGTTCACGTTAATCTTTTTCTTTGCATATCAATATTTTTGTTCTGACTTAGGAGGAATTCTTTCTACTTTAATCCACACCATTTTCCAGTTATCCTTTAATTTCCACATAGCTGATTATTTCCTGCATAAAATAAATCTGCATAGCTATAAACATATTAATGAAATTAAAATTATTTTAAAATTTGGCATAATTTTCTCACTATATAATACAGTATGTTCTCTTAAATAAGGAAACATTAAACAAAACCATAATCAGATCAAAAAAGCAAAGATGGAGAGTACTATGGGATCGACCAGGATGGCTATATTTGAAAAATTTACCATGACCATAGTCGTCATTTTCCACCACAAATGCTATATCAGAAAAAGGCAAAGAAGCTTCAGAACAATAAAGTTTTAAAGAAAGTTCAATATTTTAAATACAGGGGCTTGTAGCCACAGTAGTCAAAAGGCCAAGGCTATAAAAGAAGCAAGATGTCTAGGAAAAGAAAATGTCCTCATATAAAACTGATAGGAGAACATGGTCACGTGACTGAATAAGGGGGGTTTTTTCCATTAAAAAACGCCTTGTCATTACTGCCCAGATTTAAAATACATTTACAGATTCATTTGGATGGATGGATCTCTCTTGTACAGACAGCCGATCACAGCTCTCCATGGTTTTTGTGCAATTATCACATTACAGCCTGGTTGACACTTAGGTGGGGAATACAAGACAACGAAAAAAATCATGATTGGGGTGATAATGCAAGATCACAGTCGGCATTGAGCTAGCTGCAGTACAGGTGACATCTAAATCCCATGTTGTTCTTAAGTACAAAACACTGAAACAGATTTTTCATCACAGATGTTTTAACGGTGTCATAACAAGATTTCCTGGATGCTTTTATTTTATTTAAATAAAAGGAAAAAAAAAAAAAAAAAAAAAAACTCATGGCTTGGATGGGCGTAAACTTTGTTGGGGAAA
>WAAD01026893.1:52224-72819 GCA_013389945.1 Fregata magnificens | reverse complement strand
TCCCAGCCACAAAAGCCATAGAGCTTCAGCAACAACATCCCCCCCTCCCCCCCAACAAAACCTCCACACCATATGAAACATTTGTAAGATCATCTACAGAGTTTTCAGTATCCACCAAAGCTAGAGCACCATCATCACAATCTCTTGAAGGACTTATAATATGGGGATACTTGGAGGTCAGATAAGTTCATAGTGTTTTATATATATAAATGATACAACAGAACTAGTCATCTTAAACAGCACAGCAGCTTCAACTGAGGACTAACTCATGTTTCACTACAAAAACACTTAATAATTCACCTGTTTCATGTATATAAGAGATGAAATCTCATAGTAAAATACAACATGCAGGAATGCTTTTTTCAAGCATATCTTTAAAACACTTCTGGCATCTTCCAAGTTTTGAAAAACAGCAACAGAAAATGGTATGTAAAACCACATAATAATTGTTTCTAATACTATTGCTCCAATTGCCTTACAATCCAAAGGCTAATCAAGTTCTTGTGGACTGTGTCCACCTGGAGTCTTGTTCCCTTCTCCAGCATAGCAAATACACACTGAGCTGTTAATTGCAGTAATGCTAATTAAAAGACAAAAAAACATGACTACATTAACAGTGAAATTGCCAATTAGCACGTAAGGCTCCCTCATTACTGCTGCTACAGAAATGTGAAGCCTGATGTGGATAGCAGTCATAAAAATAAAAGACATTTTTAAAAAGCTGATAGGTCACATTTTCAGCTTACTTCAGAAGTTCTGCTGGAATCAGTAGCTGAGAAGTTGACCTACAGGAAAGAAAGAAATTCCTACAACATTTTGTAAAAACCACTAAAGAAAAATATTGCCATTTTCCACATCTGCATTCACAATGGTTTTCAGAGGAAAGAGTACTTGCCCCGGTGTAGCCACTAGAAAGTATTTAAAAAAAAAATAAAATTTTTTTAAAAGGCAAAAAGGCTAACATTTCAGTGGACAATTTCCCCTGACTTTATACTCCATATAAGGCTTCCCCATAAGGGACTACTGGATACGGAAAGCAGTCCAGGTGATCCTAGTTCCCTTCATTCTTTAGAAGGAATATTTATTCATGTGTCCTTTGGTCTCTTTCAATGACTATTTTATGAAGGTTAATCCAGATCTCCACAACCCTAGGGCTGCTTCCATGAAGTGATCGTGCTCTTCATATAGCCTGTATTTCCTCAGGTCTCTCTCTATTTTTTTTTTTCTCTTTTCTTTTGAAAGATTTTGAATTCTAATTCAGAGGTCTCATGGTAAATAAAATTGAAATACTTTCAGCATTATCTTCCTTGTAATAACTGGAATGTATATTTGTTTTTCACTTGCTCCCTTTTAATCAAGCATTTTGTTGACCATAATCAATTTCTTTGCTCAGGTGAAAAATGTGCAATTATCTACAATGAAAAAGGTGTGTCTGAGGAATAGGGTGGGGGGAAGAGAAATCAATGGCACCATCTGTCTGACATTCCTACAACATTATAAGAGACTTGTAATTAACTGCTTGCCTACCAAAGTCTGCCAGCTTTAACTCCCCCGTGTCACTGATCAGAAGATTCTGTGGTTTCAGGTCCCTGTGCAAAATGTAACGCTGGTGGATGTAAGACAGTCCTCGCAGCAACTGAAATAAAAATAACTGAAAAAGAGGGGGACAAAAAATGACCTCTGTTAATATTTTGCATATAACCACAGGTGATTTCTTCACAATATGCAGGTTGCTTGCATATTGTGGTAACATTGTGTCAGAATTCCTCCCAAACTGGCGTAATTCCCACCCAAATTTAACACAACGAAATTTCCATCTAAAAAATATGTACTTTGCAACGACTAACCCCAGCCTCGAAGCCCTACTATATCATAGATTCAGTTTGCCTGCTTTAAAAAAAAAACAAGAGCAATACAACCATGTGCAGAAGGCTCAATTTCTACCAAATTATAATTATACTCCATTTACCCATATGGCCTGAGAGATTAGGTGGTAGCCTGAAGACAGATGTGTATCTTCACTAATTATAGGAAACAACAGTACGGGGTGGATAGGGATGGGGAGATAAGGCTGGGGGATGGGACACTGGAGCTAAAACAAAGAAGAAATTAATAGTAAAACAATAATGCCTGTGTACCCAAGGAAATCTGCAAGTATGATAGGTTTTCCCCTTCAAAGTTTTTTTTTTTTTAATGGGAGTTGCTTATGTATTTTTCATTAGTAGATAATAATTCTCATTGAACCTAAAGATGACTTTTGAAACCTACTTATTATAGTCTTTAAGGTAAATTTAGATAGGAACCTAACTCATCCCCCATGTTTCTTTTAACTCTTCACTGGACTCTACAAATGCTTTCCCTAGAGCTAAGCATTGATATTGTGTATTTTTGTAATTTACAATTATGAACAAAGAGCTGGATGATGGAGATATTTTGTCCTCCCCTTTTCATCTCCTCTCCCATCATTCTCCTGCATTCTTACTGGCACCTGCTGTGAAAGGCTGTGTTTCCCTCATGGATTTTGTCAATACAAAGGGTGAACGATCATTTCTCAGGAGTTTTCTTTGCAGTTTTGAAAGATCTCTCCTAATATACAGACTCTTCCTACTGCCTGAAATATTTTAAGAAATACTACAGTTTCCAAATTGGAACACAACAAGCCTTTGCAAAGCCAAACACAGAGGATTCAAGAGTGAATATGGACCTCATGCCTCACAGCTCAGCGGCTGGTCAAACGTGTTCTCTCAGAAGATGTGGAAACCACACCAAAGATTTTGGAAAAGTCAACCCGGGCACATGAGAATTTCTAATTAACTTACAACACAAGCATTCTATTTAGTGACTGCTGAAGTGAGGAGACATTATAAAAAGGGTTACAAAATCTGATTATAGAAAAAAAAGGCTGACATGAAAGAAACAGAAATGTCATGTTACTGAAGTTGAAATGAATTTAATTGCATTTCATTTTTTCCCCCGAGTGCGGACACAATACACTGTATGTTTAGCTATTTAGCCAGGGCACAAAGAGCCATATCAATCACCCTCTTGCCAGGGTTGAGTCTAACAATGTGCTGAGGAAACCGAAGAGCAAAATACAGAAACAAAAGAAAGAATAGCAGGAAAGTCATAAGTAACATGCACATTCCTTTCTGAATTGTGGTTAAAATGGAACTCATGGTACACAAAAACTATTTTAATAAGGGCAGGAAGCAGAAACGGCTTTCATTACAGCCTTAAAATATAGATTAAATTCTATTAAATGACTTCAAAATAATATTTTTTTTTAATAAGAAGATAGGGAAAATATCCAGTTTGCTAAAGCAATGGTATTTAACTTCAAACATTGTTTTTAAATATGCAGAGAAATTTCAATTATCATGTTATCTTACAGCACTGTAATCTTTATAATTCAAAATATATTTATTAATGTGGGCTTTCATTTGGCTTTAATGCAAAGAGTCAAGTGATTTGACATGACGTGCTAAGAAAAAAACCCGACAATTTCACAGCTAAACAGAATAAATGTCTACTCTTGAGGACAGCTTTGGAACGTAGTTTTATTCCAAACTTCTAGACATGCTGTACTCATCAAGTACTTCCACAAAAGTCAATTCATTCATTCACATACACTGTATCAATTGCTTCCTCCTTGGAGGAAGATCATGGAAGAGAAGGGGAAAAAAATCTCCCTGAATTCATTACAGGGTAAACTCAGCCATTGCTTTGTTGCTTTTTCTTTTCCTCTTCACCTTTGTTTTTATTTGGTAATACTAAATGCGAAAAGATTTAAGTGAAAACACAAGCCTAACGCCCAGAAGTAGAGCATTCTGCAAACCACAGGCCATTTGGGATTGCTTGGGAAGAGAGAACAGTAAAAGAGGCTCTCCATTCCCAACGCTTCCCCGCTCCACAAAAAGAAAAGACAAATTGGAAAGAACCATTTCTGACGTCTCAGGAAACACTTCTGCCTTCTCACAGACAAGTTCCCTCCCCTGTCTTTGAGGAAAGCCCTCTCCAGGAAACCCATTCCCCTTCAAGACTATCTGCATTACCTTCACAAGGACAGAAATGAATGCTGGATGGGGTTACCATCACCTCTTCCCCATACACCCAATCTGAAATCAGCATACCACCTATCATGGCCGTACTCTGATCTTACTTGCTCCTTCCTCCACCTTGCTCAATTCTGATCACTGTGAAACCTCAGCCTGGGGCTTCTGCAGGGGATTTTGAACAAGCAGCTGAACTGCCATTTTTCCAAGGCCACAGGATGGCAGTCCTGCGGACCAGAGGACAACTCTAAAAGGAGTCAATGGCAAATTCCATATGCATTTCAATGGGTTGGTTGTGAGGGTAGAAACGATACAGATTTGTGGTTCTTGAGCTTTTATGTTAGTAATTTTAATTTTTGCATGGTCATACACAAGGCTGTATAAGTGTCAAATAACCTGTAATAAACAAACTAGGACATCACTCCTGTACAGTTTGTAGCTTATTAGTAAGAACAGAGTTTTGGTGATAAAATGAAAGACTCACAAAATGACAAGGGTCATTGTGATGAGAGTTGGAAAAGACAGAAAACAGGAATGGGATTTGTTTCTAGAAGTCAGGTTTTCAGCAAGGCTTAACATTAGGAGGCTCAACATTATACATTCAGACCGAAAAAAATTTAATACTTGTGCTTCAGGCCTTGCTTATTTATTATAGCCATGAAAAAAATACCTTTTTCCCCCCTAACAGCTATGCAGCTCTCACTTTAACAAGCAACATATTTTAATGAAGAATTGTCATTGTCAATGAGAAAAATGCATGCAGGTCAAAGCTAATTTGGGGTTTATGGACTGTGATATTAAAAGAATATTAGCAGTTCTTAAAACTTACAAGAGAAAGCCCCTCAACTCCACAAGAAGGTTAGCACCTACATAGTCTTTCAAGTATAAGGCCTGGATAGCCACTTGAGCTACATGCAACATTTGACCAAATGCCTGTTTAAACCAATTACATTTTCTGAGAGACCTGCCAGCTGCCTGAATGAACAACCCTGCTTTCATTTCTAGAGCTCAATCTGGCCACTGCTGTACGAGGTAATAAAAAATGTTTTTACAAGTACATTAGCAGCAAAAAAAGAACCAGGGAGAGTCTCCCTCCTCTGGTGGATGCCGGGGGGGAACATTGTCACCAAGGACGACGAAAAGGCTGAGGTACTTAATGCCTCCTTTGCCTCAGTCTTTAATAGTCAGACCAGTTATCCCCAGGGTATTCAGCCCCCTGAGGTGGAAGACAGGGACCGAGAGCAGAATAAACCCCCCACAGTCCAGGAGGAAGCAGTCAGCGACCTGCTGCGCCACCTGGACGCTCATAAGTCTATGGGGCCGGATGGCATCCACCCGAGAGTGCTGAGGGAGCTGGCAGAGGAGCTTGCCAAGTCGCTCTCCATCATTTATCAGCAGTCCTGGTCAACGGGGGAGGTCCCGGATGACTGGAAGCTAGCCAATGTGACGCCCATCTACAAGAAGGGCCGGAAGGAGGAGCCGGGGAACTACAGGCCAGTCAGCCTGACCTCGGTGCCCGGGAAGATCATGGAGCGGCTCATCTTGAGTGAGCTCACCGGGCAGGTGCGGGACAACCAGGGGATCAGGCCCAGCCAGCATGGCTTCATGAAAGGCAGGTCCTGCCTGACCAACCTGATCTCCTTCTATGACCGGGTGACCCGCCTAGTAGATGAGGGCAAGGCTGTGGATGTTGTCTACCTGGACTTTAGTAAGGCCTTTGACACGGTCTCCCACGGCATTCTCCTGGAGAAGCTGGCAGCTCACGGCTTGGATGGGCATACACTTTGCTGGGTAAAAAACTGGCTGGATGGCCGAGCCCAGAGAGTGGTGGTGAATGGAGTGAAATCCAGTTGGCGGCCGGTCACGAGCGGTGTTCCCCAGGGCTCGGTTCTGGGGCCGGTTTTGTTCAATGTTTTCATCAATGATCTGGATGAGGGGATTGAGTGCACCCTCAGCAAGTTTGCAGATGACACCAAGCTGGGTGGGAGTGTCGATCTGCTCGAGGGAAGGAAGGCCCTGCAGAGGGATCTGGATAGGCTGGATCGATGGGCCGAGGCCAACTGTATGAGGTTCAACAAGGCCAAGTGCCGGGTCCTGCACTTTGGTCACAACAACCCCATGCAACGCTACAGGCTTGGGGAAGAGTGGCTGGAGAGCTGCCCGGCAGAAAAGGACCTGGGGGTGCTGGTCGACAGCCGGCTGAACATGAGCCGGCAGTGTGCCCAGGTGGCCAAGAAAGCCAACAGCATCCTGGGTTGTATCAGGAATAGTGTGACCAGCAGGAGTAAGGAAGTGATCGTGCCCCTGTACTCGACACTGGTGAGGCCGCACCTCAAGTACTGTGTTCAGTTTTGGGCCCCTCAGTACAAGAAGGACACTGAGGTGCTGGAGCGTGTCCAGAGAAGGGCAACGAGGCTGGTGAAGGGACTAGAAAACAAGTCTTATGAGGAGCGGCTGAGAGAACTGGGGCTGTTTAGTCTGGAGAAGAGGAGGCTGAGGGGAGACCTTATCGCTCTCTACAACTACCTGAAGGGAGGTTGTAGTGAAGTGGGTGTTGGACTCTTCTCCCAAGAAACTAGCGATAGGACGAGAGGAAATGGCCTCAAGTTGCGTCAGGGGAGGTTTAGATTGGACATCAGGAATAATTTCTTTACTGAAAGAGTGGTTAGGCATTGGAACAGGCTGCCCAGAGAGGTGGTGGAGTCGTCAACCCTGGAGGCGTTCAAAAAAGGTGTAGACGTGGCACTCCAGGGCCTAGTTTAGGAGTCATGGTGGTGTTAGTTGATGGTTGGACTTGATGATCTTAGAGGTCTTTTCCAACCTTAATGATTCTATGATTCTATGATTCTATGATTCATGGTGTTTTTCATGAGCCTGGGTGAGTGTACAACCTAGACCATTACATGCACACATCTAACAGCTGCAAGATAGCTCTTGTGCTTTACTCTCTTTTCAGCCTTTGAATGTCACAGAGGATCTTGAGCTCTACTCATCCAAATGAGCTTATAAGCTAAACACTGACACAGGCCATCCAAAACGCATCTAACGGGTGGGACTGATGGGAGTTAACACTTTCTGACTTGGGTTCAGAAAGCTCTGACGAGTCTAATGATAAAGGGGGATGCTCATACACAGGTGATCGGTGTAGAAGTGCTCAGATGACTTCACATAGTTGCTCTCCATTCCCAGAGATGGTAAACAGTTTCTGGCAAAGGATACCGCGATAAGTGAAAAGCAGAAAGAAATTCACAGCATGCCCAGAGAGACTCTCCAGAAAATGTACCATTTCCACACAGGGTCTGCTGAGGCATCAAGGACCCCAATGACAAGAAGGATGCTGCCCAAGAGAACAGACTAATGAGGCCTGTGGGGGGCTTTTTTAAGTCAGGAACTGTCTTTCCCTGATGGCACAGAGGGATTTCTGAATGATTTCCTGCATTTGAGCTCCCTTACCACATGTTGTATTGTGGGAATAAAGGACCTGGCCCTAGATACAGAAGTAAAAGGCTATATGGAACCTTTTAGTCTATAGAAGATACACAAAACTCTCGACTCTGCTCTCTCTGCAGCAGGAGACTGCAAATAGAGCTGAGCTAACCTGGACCAGGAGTTCACATCAGTTCAGAAGAAAGCTGAAAGCAAGATTGAATTAATGTGCTGGTCCTTTAGCAGGCTCATATTGCTGTATTAGCATAGTTACTTTCAAAAAGTAATACACAATACTGCACAAGCTTTATTATCACTCATCACTGATAACACAAATGCTCCTGCTTGCCATATGTATCGAAGCACACCAGCTGGGTATCACGTAATCATCTGAATTCCCTTGTGTGTATTCAGCATCAATCGATATCATATTCAGTCTTAATAGGCCATCAAAACTAAAAATACCAGTAAAAGAAACCCATCCCAGGACACCTCACCTCATGCTTGCAACCAGTGTACTTCTCTCTGTCATCCAGAGGATATTACAGGCTTCTGTGAATTATTGGCTATTTACAAAGGCAAAAGGAGGTAAAAAATCCCCACAGTACTCTCTCACAGCCTTGGAAATAAACACAACTGAACACAATGCTCAGTTATGTTGGAGTTTACTAGATTGTTTGGGAGTTTTAGACCTACTTGTTTCAAACCATTAACATAAGAAAAAACTACCTGGTAATATGTACTATCGCAGAAGCAATGAGAAGTGTCTCTGTGTGACTTCTGCTAGCATGCCAAAAGCTCATCAAGGACAACCTTTTTTATCACTGTTGGTTTGCTCTTCTTTTCCCTCTCCCAACCAGGATAATGCCCATGAGATAAAATCCAACTTTTCACTTCTAACCATGTCCTGGAGAAATACTGAACTTTTTAGGTCAAAGCTTTGTAGACTCTCTTGCTTAAATTGTCAGAAGAAGAAATTCCAGGAACAAAGTGTTGACTTGAGATGAATTTGCATCCGTAGGAATAAAGGATCTTATCTGAATAAAAAATTGTTAGCCATTTAAATCAGCGTGATTTTCATGATCATAATAAGCTTTATTTCAATAAAAGGTTCTCCTGTCTGACCTCCCTGGAACCAACTGAGTTCTCTCCAAAAGAATTTTAAAATAATTCTCTCCAAAACACCTTTATAAAGGCTTCTGACTTGCTCCTGCATTCCTTACATGAGAGTCTTACTAAACACAATGTCACACAGAAATGCATACAATACAGCCACTGGGAACGCGCGTCCTATCATTACTTTAAAAAAAAGATACTAGAACTACAGATTTTTCCACTTATTTGCAGCAGAACTGCAAAGGAAAGAGATTGGAAAGTGTTAATTTGCTAAGTTCTATTCTCTTTGATGTTCTTTTAATCATTTTTTGTCCCCTCTGGGTACTACTACAGTCATTTGCAATGAGGAAGGTGTGCTTAATTAACTGAGTATAAAGACACTCCCTTATGATCAGTTATAGTCATCTGCTAATGTTCAATAAGTGGAAGACTCTTTCAGATTTTTTCTTCTGAATGGCAAAAGTAAAAATAGCTTCAATTAAATTAAATCTCCTTTTCTACCTTTCACCAATTCACTCCCATGCTGAACTAGGTCAGGGTGGCAATTGGTGCCTCACCAATTTTAAAGACACTGGGAGAAGTGTTTTTTCTTCATCCCTACAATATCGTCACGTTTTTTGCCATATGTGAACCATGCAGATCATACAGACAATAAATTACACACGCACACACTCCTTTCAGTTTGGAGTTTGCACAGATTTCTCACTGCAGTAAATATAAAAGTGACATTCTTCTAGCATCAAGTTTAACACACTGATAAAGATTCTGCATTTACTGTTCACAGTTGTGCATATTATCAAATCATTACTTTAAATGACAAGACTGACATGAAGTAGAGTGAAATGCTGATGCCATATTTAATGTCTGATAACTAAAAAGTCTAATTTAAATAATCAATTCTCAATGCCATGTGTAAAAGACAACCTTAATTTGGCATAACATTATTCTGTCTGCTGTACACCTGCTTGTTCGTTGAATGAGGAATGAAAAATAGCAACTTCTCAACCACATTAAACAGCACCGCTTCCTACTTAGCATATCTGTTGAAATATATTTTTAATTCAACTCTACATCAGCAGCACCACTGATTTCAGTGAGTAGGAGAGAGATTTCAAAAGCATTATGTTAGTTTGAATTGCTTCCAGTAACAACCAATAAAATTAAAAGGACCACCACAGCATGTATTCACCTTAGAGTAAAAGAGCGTTTTCTCCAAACTCCAGTGAGTCAATATGATAGGTGAAACAAGACATGAAAATTCATCATAGTTGGATGTATTATCATGGTTTAATTGCGCAATTTCCCGTGTACCTAAGTCTATGGCAGTCAACCTTTTGGTCAGACACCTCTAGTTACACACAGCCACTCACATGCCACAGCTTCCCCTACATCACCTAATCACACATTTGTCACATATGGATGCAGGACTGGCCATGTGATTCAACGCATGTCTCCCACAAAAAAGGGGACCACAAACCTCTTGTCCATGCCACAAATGTTTGTACAATCACACGATGGAAAGAAAACAGAAGCATACCAGGGAGGCCTATATCGATAATACAACTGTAACCTAAAAACCAAAGCATTTTTAGCATACTTTTCAGATACTATGCTTCACTAACAAGCATATGTTTTTATATCTTACTAATACTGAATGGAGCTAATGCTTAGCAAGAGCCAGTATGCAATGCTTTGCTACTGCCGAAGTTCAAGCAGCTGCACTTCAAATGCAGTAAGCCTCACATGGATGGGATACAGGAGTTGCCTAACCCTTCCATGTTCTGAATGCTTCCCTACCCTTTGTGCTTCAGATTATTCTAAAGCTGCAATCAGTTCAATGATAAATATTTATGTTTACAAAAGACATCAGATGACAACTACCCTATGGCTTTGACTCAGATTATCAATTTTCACGTTAGCCATTAAATGCCAAAATTATTCATCTGACAAAAACAGACTCAACTTTAAAAACTGCAACCATTAGTTAAGGACAATGTTCACAGTACCGCAGTATGGAGAGGAATAAATGAATACCACAAGTGATTAAGTGCCAGAGATTTCTGATAACATCAGATAACATTCACTGTATTTCAACATTTTCAATTCAACGTGCACTTCATCTTGCTTAGGAGGCCAGTATTGAAAGCTTGGTTTAATAAATCCAATATTTTTATCATATATGATTTGGGATTTTTGATAATTTTTTTTTAACTTAGAGTGCTATAAAGTTGACTGATCTCTCCTTGGGCATTTAGCACAGAAAAATGTTGCAGCATCCCATTATCTTTCACTAATGCCTATTAATCACATTTCTTTTAAACTCCTTTTGTAGAAGTTTTAAGACTGAAACTAGTTACAGTTTTTTGCTGAAACTTAAGCATATTTTTTACAGAGAGTATTGGGCTGTCCTAGGAAACTTAATACCCAAATTCCACTCCACACTTTGCCACATACCTTACATGTGACCTTGACAGTCAACTATTTTCTCTGGCTCAGTATTACAGTGATAAAACACATTTTTAAAGGTTGTGGTGGGTGTAGGGCTTAGTTTGTTGAGGTTTTGCTTCAAAAATATACATTAATTATGCATAGAAGACTGCTGTGCCCTGCTTCCTAGGAGCAAGGAAGGCTCCAAACTGAGACGGGTAAGAGCTGAAGTCTTGAAGGCTCCCCTGCATGCAAAGTTCAACAAGAGGGTCTGCCTATTTCTTCTTATCACTTTTTGGCCCTGGGAAGAGAAAAGGTGCCCAGGGAAAAGAACAAATCAGAGCAGCAATATCAGATTAAGAACAAACTGGAAATTCCTTCTCCCTCTGGTCACAGTAGACGATAGGAGCCTTCCAAGTTGCCTGAATTAAAAGATTTCGAGAGTGATTAAGAGACAGAGACAGTTTTTGTCTGGTTGACAACCCCGTTGTCATTCAGGCTGGTGTTGCACAGATCGAGGAATAGTGTCAAAGATGGTTTTTTGAAGTCAAATGCTCACACAAATCAATATTACCTCTAACACTGCAAGTAGAGGAAAAAAGGCAGAGAGAAAAAACTGAGGATGCTTTTCCCAAAAGACTACAGCTATTTCAATGCAGCATCACTAATTAAAAAGCAAATCAGCTTTCATTAATAGATTTATTTTTAAGACAGGAATGCAAACAAGCAATGCAGGCATGACAGATGCAAGCCTGAGCTCCACTTGTTCCACCAGTAATAGGAGTTACAGAAAACAGACTCAGCTATAAAATAAATGTATCAAAACATAAAGATTAATTTACTTGCATTACTGGGAATGTAATAATATGGAGTAGAAGATGCAATTAAAATAAAGATGATATTTCAAGGGTTAAAAGAAGTTAAAAACAGTTACATTTTCACAGGACATGCTGAAATGCACATAAAAAGATACTTAAAAATTAAATTATGAATTTACAAAACAAGAACCATTTATGGACAGCTGCAAACAAAGGCTCAGGAGAACCAAGAAGATAAGTCAAAAGGCTGGTGGAGATGGCCCTGTACCAGACAGAAAGAAGCACAAATCAGAATGAAGATCATCATAAAAAAGATCACTGGCAGGGTCAGTTAGCTGCTGTGACCACTAGAGTTCCTGCTGTTAGGAAGCAATCCAGGTGTTTTAACTGAGAGTCCAAGAAATATGAACTATCTCTAAAGGCAGCCACAGCTGTAGGAAAGAAAACTAGGAGCACAGACTTCAGTAGTACAGGCCAGGAGGAAGAGCATAGGGAGAGTCAGGAACAAGTCTTCTACCTCAGTTTGCCACAGCCACATTTTGGAGTTTGGCAAGCACCACACGGTACACACCTATAAATCAACTCTTAGCTCCAACCATGTACAAGGCTGCAGCAGTAGCTTCCAACAGAAACATATGTGGGGCCATGTACTTAAGATTTATTGCTTGCCTTCAGTTTTGGAAAAACTGAGAAAGACGTCTTGAAAATTAGAGAAGATGAGGCTTTGCCTACTAAACAGGGACTTACTAACTGATTACCTTTTCTCTCCTCATCTCTAACTATAATAGTGTACACAGTATATTAATATATAGTTATAAATAAATGGTAGATATGTAGACTTGTTGGTTACCAAAGATGTATACAATTATATATTTGGAGCTAACAGAGTTTGGAGAATCTATGGATTGAAACAACTGCTTTCTGCCAATTTCCCTTCTAGCTGACAAAGATGTTGCAGGTACCTAACCACATTTATGTCACCAGAATACTTGGTTTAATGTTCTCAGGGACAGGTATTTTAAAAACAACTCTAGATTTAGACATCTCAGTCTCACACACAAGTTCTTTGAAGGGTTTAAAACCTGATGTTATTTCTAAGACTTGGGCCTCCACACATGAATTACAAAATTCTGAAATCATTGTGTGTGAGTACATACGTACCACTAAAAATGCTAAACCTAATACTTTAGGAAGCAATATTTTTTGTTTCCTTAAACATACTGTCCCAAGACTCCTACAACTGCCAGTTGAGACGTTCTTCTTTATACCTCCACATACTTAGAATATTCTGCTTACTCTTTATTTAAAATATTTAAGTGACAGCAAATAGCCTATTTGAAACCACAAAGAAAGGCAATGTCAAACACAATACCCAAGGGGACAGCAATATGTATGTCCATCAAAGTAATTTGGATTTTATTCTATTTACGATTCTTCATCTAAAAGTAAGCCTGAGGGAACAAGCATTGTCTTTAGCTTGCAAATATGGAAAAATTCAGAAATATAATTAGGCTGAAGACGTCCTATAGAAACCAAAACGTAAGTAAATAATGGCTTTGCTTCTGCATTCCTATCAAGTACTGTTTTATAGGAACTACTGTATAATATTCTTTGGAAAAAGAAAGATGTGTGATTATGTGGTTTTGTATTTATAATAACTGGCAACAAGCCAGAAAGGAATATCCATCAGTAGGCAATACTTTCCTCAAGAACAAAATTAAAAGGCAGGGGGCCTTCTGTCATACTGGGACAGCATCAATGGCTTAATCCCACACGTTAGCCCCAGAGAGCAGAGACTAATTTATGCTACTGGAATATAACTGCTCAACTGGAAGTTTTTAAAAATGGACTTGGGATCACATAACCAGTGATTCTGAACAAACACTGTCTAAAAGTCTGACTAAAAGTGAAATTCCTGAAGGACCTCTAGCAAGAAGGGGCTGGCAGGGAAAGAAGGCTAATTAACACGGCTCAGCTCAACCCTTAAAAATCAGCTGTAGCTCCAGATAGACAACTCTGTCCAGAAGCTAAAACCAACATAGGTGGCAAAGTCTCAGAACCACAATTACATAAGTCAACAAACTGAGTACAGCTCAACAAAGCATTAAGACATTATGCAGTAACCATCTTATCTCCTCTGTAAGAAGAGAGGAGCGCAAGCTTTTCGTTTTGCGTGCTGATGAAGGTCTGGGAGTTGTCAGCATATATGACTGGGTTCCCTTCTCTTTGCACTTCCTGTCCTCCCAGCTGAAGAAATCATTCTGTTGGGCTAAGCAGGCATCTTTCACTCATAGCTTGAGAGCAGGTATTTCACTGAAAACCCCAGGCAGGCTGATTCAGTTTTAAAATGGTAGGAGCTCAAATCATCATGCTACGTTTTAATAATTACTGCTATAAATTAAGGCTAGCCTTTGTAACTGGCCTGGCAAGAGAGTCTACTAAATACATACAATCAATTTTCATTAATATTATCTAACAGAAAAAAAAAGAATTTTAATTGTCCAATGGGATCGCTCATGGTAGAATGGTAGTTCCATCTGCTCCAACTCTGTAATGTTTTTCCTCTTTTTTTCCAGTTTCCTTTTTATTAATAATCCACCTGGACTTTAAAAAGCTTGAACTAGCAGTACATCAGGACTCTACACTAGGCTACTCAAAGAAATATTTCTAATGTGCCCATAAGCTTCAGAAGTGTTGCTGAACACTGTTGTTAGATGGTAAAGATAGCCACAGGAATACATGGAGCAAAATTTGAAAGGGAAATGCTGCTGCTGCAGTTCCCTCCGCAGCTCCTGTTTTAAAAGACAGGTATCTCAGGATTTAGAGGAGTGATGTATTAGCAAGCCCAATTATCCGTGTATGCCTATCCTCCTCAAAGACAAGCTCACTGGGCCCTGATACGATCGAGAAAAAGTACAGTTATGTGAATTATGATGTCGTCTCAGTGGGGAACAATTACAGCTACAATGACTACTGTGTATTAGATCTTGAGCTATACAGTACTGCAGCCTTGGAGTAGTCTAACAAATCTGAAGCAGTACGAATAACTTTCAAAGCCAGTCTTAGCTTACCCCAAACCTCAGAGGCGAATGTAAAAGTATCCACACAGAAAAATGAAACACAAAACCATTGTTTTAACAAGCACATTCAGCACATGAAACTCTGCTTTGGAAACTGAGCAGTGAAGAAAGCTCAAAAGTTTTAGTGGTCAAAAAGCAGGTCCCACCTCACCCACCTTCAGGCGTTTCAAAGTGCTGCACTCACAGAGGTAGCGTGAAGCTGGCACTGGGAGGAGACCCATGGGCTTTCCCTGCCCATGCTAACAAAATGTCTGAGTGACAGTCATACATTACAAGGATGCTATCTCGCAGCATAAACACCATGTATTTTCAAAAAGAATTTTTTTTATTTTTTTTTTTTTAGTTTGGCCAAACATATGCAGTAAGGAAGAATTTTTCTGATTTTTCTTTTAGATGGTAGCCGTTCTCATCTAACTTCGTATGTTGTAGATGCCACTTTTCAGTGAAAGAACACAGAAAATTAATCAACCTACATTATAAAACTAGTTGATGCACAACAATGAACAGCTATTGCAGGAAAAAAAAAATTTTCCTTTTTAAAATATTTTCTTTTCTTAAACCAAACAGGGCTTCTGAGTTTTCCAGGACAGAGAGATTTATTTTTTTCCATTAACTTCTCAATTTCAAGAAACTAAATACAGGAATAAAGCTCTCAGTATGACAAGTGAAGATTTAAACACTACCAAAGTAGAACAACAATGGGACCGATGTCAAAGTGCAAGACATGTGTAACAAACATCATCTGGGTGATCTATACACACACGACACATTCTGCATGTCTGATTGGCTTCCATTTGATGCTAAAATCATTTGGCTGACTTCCCAGAAAGTAACTGGATCAAGTCTCTACCAATCTATCTTTCCATTAAATCCTGCTAATAAACGCCCTCTTTCCTGCATGATGATTCTCAGTATCTACCTTAGAAGGAAAAATTTTTTTAAAAGTGAGATCAGCTATAAAAATGCCTCATCAAAATAAGTGAGCAAAAAGATTAGAGAAGATTTTATATGCTCATATAAAAAGTCGTACATTCAGCTAATATAATTCATTACAGTTCCCTCAAACTCAGTGAACCTACAATGACTTACCTCACTGGAGATCTAGCACTGACAGCCTAAAGCAAGTTTACTCAGGGGTTTTAGGGCAGTATTGTCTTGTTTTAAGAGCAAATGTTTGAATGGAGGGGATGGGTTACCAACACTGTAACAGTATTTACTCATATATTCTGGCTCTGGATCAATTTTACAGACTTCACAAGTTCTTTTGTGGGAATGTTCAAATACTTGCATTTTTAATTATTTTTAAAGAAAAAATATTTTAAAACATAATTCATATGCCAATCATTTTCCCTTTAGCTAATAATCAATTTCTATGAAACAACTGACTTGACATTTTACACAAAGTTACTGTTGCTGCGTTTGCCTTGAATGTGTGCTCTTTTTGACTCTTACCTTCACATTTTCTGGATGAAGCCCTCCAGGGTGTTTGTCCATGTACTGACATAAATCAGTGTGCTAAAAGAAAGTCAGATGGAAAAAAGTGTATTAATATCTGTATGACTGCAGCAATAAATATCCTTCTACTTAGGAGTGGACAGAACAAATGGAAAATAAAGAGATTTTTCAGCCACACATGTGCACACACACGCTTCTACCTTTACACTCCACTTTATTTAACAACCTTGGTAACTTGACTGATATGAATGTTCGCCAAATGTAAATTAAATTTTTTTCCTAACATCCTGTATATGGTAAATTAATTACTTGAATTTTAGTATCATTTTACACTTTGTAAAGACAATATCACCATCAAGGCCATAAAGATAACATCTGGAGCGAAGAGGAAGAACCTAAAAGGGAGAACCTCAAATGCTACTCTCATTATTCACCTTAAAACATTGTCTTTTAAATATAACTTTACAGTGATTCTAGATTGAGATGGCTTAATGGTTTAGAAAATAAATCTGAAAGTCATGGCATATCAGAGTACTGAATGATACTTTCCAGCTCAAAAAGAAGCACATATTATGCACATGTACAGCTATTAATTACAGCTACTTTAGAAAACAGCTTCACTGAACACTCAAAACTAAGTTTTCACTTCATAGTTGCCTATATTCCCTGCAAATACACCATAACATCTCTTCAGAAAATAAGCAGGCTTGCAATGTATAAGATTAATGTTATTTTTAATTAATAAGTATTTATTGCTTTTACTATGGAAACACTATTTTCCCTGAATTTTTCTCTTGCATTTCTTCACTTTCCTACCAGTCAGCAGCATGCTTTCAGTGAAGTGGCATGTTGCTTCTCTGATTTGTTTGCACAACTCAGCTTCTGGAATTATGTTCAAAATAAACAAAGCAAAAATATGCACTAGATTAACCACCAAAAACTCGGAGACTGACTCTGCCTTCCACATCTGGTTTCTGAACAGATCTGGCAAAAATCATCCAGCATTCCTTGAAAAGCTACTTGGCAATACCTGCCTCACATACAGCCCAACTAAATATAGGCAGTTTTCAAGGTGAGAGTTTTGGACAAAAAATGACTTTGACATAGCAGAATGGTTTCTCTGTGCAGCATTTCCGAGTCCAGGGGCCATTCTCCAGTGCTCTTTTGCAGTTATATGGATTCACATCTTCTAAGACACAAAATTCATGCTAGCCCCAACTGTTCTGTATAATCTTCTCTTCTGAAGTCATAAACTACGAAAACACACTTTGCATGTAGAGTTAACACTGCAATGATGTAAGATGCTCTGGTTTATTAGGTTGTGCACTAGCACACCTTTTTTCAGGAATTCTTACCCGGCTTCAAGAGAGTGAGTGCCCTGACCGCAGGAAATCGCTTAAGTCCCAAAATGAACAGTGTGAGTATCACAAGGGCAGAGGGCACGCTCAAACAGGCAAAGCACACTAAATACAACACAACGGAGCTTCTTCCAAAACACCAGCTACAGCAAGCAATACTTCAATTAATAGTCTACACAACAGTGAATGCATTTACAAAGAAAATGAAAAAATACACCCCTACCAGTGAATAGTTACTGTCAGTGAAGTGCATTTTGCATAAAGTCTATGTTTAGCTTAAAAACTTATTCCTAGTTTCTGTAAAATCTTTAGCCACTTCAGGTACATATTCCTCTTCTATTCTCCCAGTTAGTTTTCTGGGACCGTATCAATAAGCCATGCCAAAAATGGATCAGACATCCTTCAGTATGCATCACCGCATTACCCGGTTTTGTCTTGTTTTACTGTATCAACACCAAGGAAACATACTTGAACAAAGTCATCTGCTAGCCTTGTCATTTGTGTGGAAAAAGTGACAGTTTTTGAGTACTAACCCCAGCACAAGAGTCTGCCTCTGGCAAAATATCAGCTGAAATACCATTACTACAGGTAATGTCTGGTGTCAAATAAGAAGTTTGGGTGGAATAACACATTCTCTTGAACTTAAATACAAATCTTTGAATCATGCTAGCATCTGCACTGCTTGGGAGAACTTTAAATGACAATTCTGAAATTTCGCTTTAGAAAGCCCAGCAGGGTGAACAGGGTACTGCTGTCCCATCCCTATCATGGTGCCTCAGACGCACCCGTCACAGCCCCCGAGCATGGCACGCTCCCTTGCGTGGGCTGGCTGAAGGAGGAGGATCATTATTTCCCGTGGTTCAGTCTTCCAGCCTTTGTGGGTGACAACTAACCTGGTAGGTGGGAAACTTACTTCCTCCTTCACCTTCTACTGATTTCTATGATTTGCAACTAGTCAGCCGACAGAAACCAGACCAGAGAAAGACAAACCCAATGCTACTTCTGAAGGTCCCACCCCTGAAGCCCCAGCACCCCAGCTGCCCACTAGCTGCACCTTTCTATTCACCAAAAGCTTTCTAAGAACATCCTCTTCAGAGTCACATCACTAGGAACAGCAATAAATCATCTTTTTATTTCCAATATACTTGTAATGAATTGTGAGGATAACCCCATTTTCTTCCACTTATATTTCAGTTATTATTTGGATGCATTTCCTCCATACATGAACATCAGTGATGACCCTGTTTGTGCTATGCATCATTTGCGGCTTCTTCCTACCCCAAGAACCAGGATGACTAGTAGCCTGGTATAACCTTCTGCATCAGTAGTTCTCTCCTTCAAAAACTGATTGCTTGCATCTACCTAAAATTCAATGTAAGCAGCAATTTCTACAGAATGCTGGAAACCTTACAGAGTCAATTGTGCAGCAGTCTTCTGGCATCTATTATTTTCCCCACACACACTACAGACACAGAGAACCTCTACCAAATCTTCATTCAGACAGTAAACAGAAATGGAAAGTCTTTTCTGTTCCAATCTCATAAAACTAAGAGTCCTTGTCATAAAAGCAACTAAACACTATAGTACCAACTGGGAAAGCAACTTATAAAGTTCNAAAAAAAAAAAAAAAAAAAAAAGGTAGCAGTAAAGCAAAGGCAGCATCAGCTGCTCTTCTCTTCCCAAGGTAGGGACTCAATGCACATTGAATTAAATACTAGTACAGCCAGGAAAGCTGACAGCGCTGCAGGGACAGCTATTTCTAAACTTGTTTTCCCTTTTGGTGAGCAAGTGTCTGCTCCAGTGCTTGTGTGCTCAACCGACATTGAAGACGACAACATGCATGCAAGTTTCAGGAAAACATTAAAAAAGAAAACAGAGAGCAAACTGGATGAAAGCAGTTTTCTAACTGTATTTCATGAAATTGGTACCATATAGATGAATGGAGTCTTTTTCTTCATGCTGTATTTCGAGGTAGAAGGCAACATGCTTTCCCAAGTGGAAGAGTGGCTGCAGATACAGCATGCCATACTCTGACACTAGGGTCTTTGCTGTGGTTACCACCTTGATCTAATAAAATATAGACCCTAAAGGAAAATTCAAGATACAATTACATATTGGCAAGAACATAAAACTATGCTGAAAGAAGGTAGGAAGACAAAAACCAAACGAACCAACACACCTTCTATAGTCCTTTCTCCACTGTCTCAGAGGGCGAGGAGACCTCACAGGGAAGCAGGATACACTGGGAATGAAGTACAGAGACTTCCAAGTAATTCCAAATATCTGTCACACACATCCTTATCACAGGTGGACCTGGCTAGACCAATTCTGCATTGAGCCAGCTTTTAATAACTCTATCAGCCATACTGTTAATCCCCAACACACATAAATCACCGCAAGTAATCCCATGCTGACAGTACATATGATATTTTAGCTTAAGTTCAAAATCCCATTAATTCCTGCTCTTAACACTCCTACCAGTTTTCCCACACCTATATGTACAAATAATCTATTAGCACTCATCTGTTCATAACAGCTACACAAAAACAATAAATAGAGACAAATCAAGTTTCCATAGTGAAGAACTCAAAAGCTAGGGAAGTCCAGAATTAATGGCGTTTATCCAATCTTTCATTTGTTTGCCCAATAAATGTACATTATGATAACTTTTTAAATGTGTAATGTGATCACATACTTTTTTCCCCTCACAGGATTAGACACACTCACTGAACAGAACAGGAGGTACTTGATTACAGAACAGCTGTGCTGTTTTTATGATTTTCTTTCCCCCCCGCCCCCCCATTCTCATGCAGCTTGCAGTCTCTGGCTTATTTACTACTTTGACGGCAGAAATATTAATCTC
>WAAD01026893.1:35059-50540 GCA_013389945.1 Fregata magnificens | reverse complement strand
AAAAAAAAAAAAAAAAAAAAAAAAAAAGCACGCTTGTTCAGACTCTCTCTGTAATGTTTTTCACTCACCTCTCCCCCACACCATCAACTACCATGACAATACCACAAAAAGTTTCATTTACCTTATGAAATACTGTGTCCAGGCTCACATGAAGAAATGAATTGGGGTTTTGCTTTAAACTTGTGGCAGTGTATAAGCGTATGAAGGTCATTTCTATTCAGCAAGGCTCCAGTTTATGTTAGTAGACACATTCATGTTTATGTTTGTGAGCATACTGAGTATAAGCATCTGCTGAAGGGAAAAGAATCCAGGCTGATATTTATACAGCTGAAGCAAGGTTTATATACATTGCATCCTACTTCTGGAAGAGAGAGAGTATGCAAACAGAAAAAAAAAAAAAGAGACAAATGTTGATGGTTCAGACTCCTCCCTTCTCCCCTTGAAGAAGGAATTCCAATTATGAATAGATGAGTAAATCACAAGCTACAAATGTCCTCAGATATGCTCAGTGCTTCACTTTAACATCAACTATTTCGCTCAGCTATCTTGCTCAGAAATTGGAGACTCTGCTACCAAACACAAATGTGTTCAGACAAAGGGCAGGATGTCTCCTTTCAAAGGCACGGCCAGTGACATGAAATGAGCTCTACTTTGCCAGCCTTTTTCCATAATAATAATGTGACTGTCATTCTCTTCTAATTAAATTAGTCACTTCTACTTCCCATGCAATACATTCTCTTTCCCTCCTCTTCCTCGGTCATGATAAATCTCCATGTGACTTAGCTGTCCCATAATTCTGCCTAATTGGTTTCAGCTGTCATTGCTGAAATGCACGGAGAGCCTGGGGCTTGTGAATGGAACCGGAAGCATTTCCAACCGCATTCCCATCATGTAAAACCAGCAATGTGAAAGAACCCTTCCATTAAAACAAAAACGGGAGTATTTGGCTGCTGGCAATGCCATCATGCAGCAGACAGATTGTGCTGCTCCACTGAGGCAGCGAGGCTGTTGTGAGCCATTCTTCTCTGTTCAAAGGAGAGCACACATTATTTATGCCCTAGCAGTTTTACTGACTAAAATACTTTCCCTTTTGTCACCAACAAATTCTTAAACTGATAATATAATTTACCAATAAAAGCACAGGCAGTAGGAATATTTGAAGTGACAGGAGAACAAATAAAAGTTAATTCTATTTAAATGGCATGTATCCTCCAACCTAAGCGCTCTGCAGATTACTGCACCATGGTTTAAACTAATTTCACGTTGCTGGTATTTTCAAAAGTGTCAAAGACTCTCATTTTCAAGTATTTCTATGGCTTTCTATAATTCAATCTTTTCCCCCTACAAGACGACAGTGTTAGCCATGCTAACAAAAAATATCCTACAAGCTATCTCTGGGTGATATCTAAGCAACTTCCAGAAAAACAGCAGAAGGCAACAGCACCAGCTGGGCTGAGCAGCAGGCGAAAGATATATATTAGGGATTCAAGAAAGGAAAAAACCACGCCACAAGACACCTTTAATGAAAACAATTTTGTTAACAGATGTTTCTAGTGCCTTGGATTTCTCTCACGCCGTCAACAAAGATAAATATACTTCAAAACACATGAACAGTACCATATAGAAAAGGAGGTTGGGCCGTGGGGGAGTGCACAATACACGTACAAACCCACCTGAAAATCTCAGAGAGAAAAGGGAATGCACAGTTGTCTGGTTTTTGGTTGCTATTAGAAAATATATATTTATTGATACAAAGTCTCTGTTGCACAGAGAACAATCTGGTCTCTGACTGACAAGTGAGACACACAATGCTGCGGGAAGAATTGCTGAATGAACTAAGAGATCTTCAACAAAATCCAGTTTTCTAAAGATGCCACTTCATCCTCTTCCTTATTCTCTGGCCACCTTAATAATTATATCAGCCTTGTTTTCTCAGTAAATCAGGTTAAAGAGACAGTAAACACTTAATTTAGTGAGATTATTTTAACAAAGGAATGACATCTCAAAAATCAGTAGGAATTCCTGTTCAGTATGATCAAAACCTAGCAGCAGATCATCAGCCTGTGTAAACTGTGATGGACTTATAGTCCCCAAAGTCAACAGGGTTGGGACAATTTTTACAAGCTGAGCAAGTTGTAATACATGTGCCCACACAGATGTGCATATGCACTTTTTCTTTAATTTGCTAAATCATTAGGTTTCCACAGCACTGACCATTAAATCCCCATAAACCAAAAAAAAAAAAAAAATTAAGATACAAGAAGTTTCTCGTTAGAGCATGGCAGATACCCCTAAGCTCATGGTGAGAGTACTCACTTCAGGACCATGTAAGCAGAACACACACATGGCAGGGAGGCTGACAATCCACATACAGCCACATTACGTCGAGTATCCACACTAATACTGGCACAGTACTGGCTGTGGATGGTATAGATATACCTACACAAGCTGAGCTGGCACAGGAGCCTTTGCTATGGTGATGTGCTGGGCTACACAAAAAAAGCAGTACAAACACCTTCTCTAAAAGCTTCGGCATCCTATGGTAGACCTCTCTTCACACTGGCTGAGTGACTGTTTTCTGCCATGCCTCCTAATCCTAACTGTCCATGCATGACTGTAAGATTAATAAAAATTTTATAGGGAAAATTGCAGTTCAGACTGCAAGGCGCACAAAAGAAACATGATGCTTCCATGGATTATATCCTCTTTACTCAAAGTAGTAAAACAAGAAAAAATGAATAGGCCTTTTTAACTTTCAAGTGTTGACTCTGTTTATTACTCAGGCTTGATTCTTTATTCCTCTTATTCACCATTCCTTAATTATTTTTAATGTCATGAAACTATAAACATATTATAAAGATATCTGCAATTACTGATCTCTTCATTCTGACTCCAGGATTTTTTTTATTATTATTTTGCCAGAATTGCTCACCCCGAGTTTCTGTTTTTAAAGATTTCATAGATGTATTTTTTAATCAATATGAATAAATTAGTACAAAGCTGCATACTGCTAATTCAGGAAGGAAAAATCTATTTTTAAGATTCAGAATTATGGCAATCATCACTCTCCAAACAGCCAGTTTTTGGGTTGGCGTTTTGTGTCTTTGGTTGGTTGGTTTTTCAATCTGCACTGACTAAATCAGATCTTCTCATTTTAAGAGGAATTAAACAGCAGTTACAACCCACATTATTAAAGAGCCTGAGAAAAAACTTGAATTAGATTGGACAGTCTCTAGTGCAAGTTGAGATACTGTCAGGTTTCACCTCAGAGGGACTTGGACAATGCCAGTTTATTACTGAAATTAAAAGATATGGAATGTGTGGGATGCCACCAGAACATTACTGATGGTAGAGCTGTTCAGAAATCTACAACACAGAAAAAATAAATTACTAAAGAAAAAAAAATACTAAAACTAGAAGGATTTTTTTTTTAAATTTTGTTTAAAGTAGTAAAATAAACTGACATTTTTTTTTTCTTGAATTCCTGAAACAGGAAAGTAACAGTGTATTAACTTCACTGAAAGACTACAAGTATTCATATTTAACTGATAAAAATTAAGATGCAGAAAGCTACACATAGAAAGGATCTCAAAAAGAAAAAATAATCAACTTACCTATATCTACTATCAACAACATACCATTTTGCTGATTATTTGTCTAAACTGTTCCTAAAGCCTGCCAGTATTAGAGAAACCATCACCCCATAGTAGCTTCTTCAGTGCTTTACTATTGTTACCGTTAAAGGGGCATTCCTACAGTTTAATCTTTCTCCTCTTTACTGAAATTTCAGATTTCTTTTTTATCCTCTTTACCATTGACATGGAAATAGCTCACTGTCTGTCTCTATGATATATTTAAAGGTTTGTAACCATCTCATCATTTCTTCCCCAACTCTGAACAGCCCTACTTACTTTGACTTTTCCTCAGAAGCCTTTATTCTGGATGTTTGCTCATTCTTGTTTTTTTCCCCCTCAGGTCTCCAGCTGATTCATGTTTTCCTTGTGTTAACAAATTTACCATTTCAGGTGGTGGCCTTACCTGTATTGAGTAGAGTGTTATCACTGGCACATGCATCTTACTACATGTATGTGGTTTTGATGGACTACAATGACATTTGAAATTTTTATCTATAATTTAGGAAAAAACTAATTGAGATCTGTCAGTAGATAGACTATCTCATGTGATTTCCAGTGTTCCATCTGTCAACTCAACTCTCGATGTTTTTTATGCTTTGATTTTGGGGTTGTTTTTTTTTTTATACTTACACTGAATACATTTACTAATACTTAATAAAAAGAACAAATAATAGATGCTAATTATTAAATGGTGCAAAGCACAACGCAAATCTAACCAATATTTGGTAAGGTTATAAAATACATCAGTAAATTGTACAAAGAACAGACGTTCAGATACACACAGCCTCCCAATCTGTTGGATTGTAAATCTTGATTAATCTTATAAACACATCTATTCATTAGTATGCACCCTCCGTATGAAGTCTACGCAACCTTTGTGAGATCCTGCAAAGTCAGGATGATGATGCAAACTGAGCAAGATCTTTCGTCCTCCTGCTAGACCTGTGTAAACTTCTTAGCCTAGCAGGAGTATTTTTATTTAAATTTAAATACAGTTTTTCATTCCTTCTTTCCTGCCGATTCCCATGTCTGGCATAGTCTTTACCTCTCAGCAAAGCATCAAGCAATTTCCTTCTGAAATCCCTTCTGAATCCCTACCTCCCAAAGCTGACTTTTTTGCATTTCCAGCCTATACTTGGACATCAGCAGCTCCTGTCTCTGATCTGCTCATTAAAACTTGAAAAACAAGGCTTTCCCAAGAGCAAGATTCCCTTACTGCCTCTTCTCAATAGTAGGGGATTTCCTTTCTCTCTGCTTCCTCTCAGCCTTGCTCTGTTGCCTTTTTAACTGCAATTTAAGTAGTGCAACTTGGGGCAAGCCTGGGGCATGAGGCAGGGGTTAAAAAACAGGGGAATGGTTCCTTCTCCAGTCAAGGCAAATGGAAACTACTAAATTCAACTGCTCCCATGCTGGGAGCTCTCAACGGCTCCGCTCCTTCCCAGAGTGGACAAAGCACGTTCACAAGCAGGGGTGCCTGCCAAGAGGGTGGCAGCAGGCATCTGGCTTGTTGCAGAGTTTCATTAGCTTTCAGTCCTTACTTACCATGGCTGGACAAGCACCTTGACCTCAAACGGGAAGAAAACTGCCCATTGTTTCACTCTTACATCAAAATAAGGTAATGCAGCCTCCAAATAAGTTTCACTCTGAATCAAGGATTAGAAGACCCCTCCTTCCTTCTTGTGCCCAGTTTCCCTAATTTCCTCTAGGTATTAAGCACCAGCGAATGATCCCAGCCATCAGAGCTCAAAAGCAGCTCTGGGAGTTTACTGATTTTCCCTCCTCTCTCATCCACTAAAATAACGTTGCTTTTTTTGTTTGTTTTCACAGATGAGCAATGCCATCCTACCTTTAGTTTCAATACACGTTCCCTAATCACAGTATCACAGAATGGTTGGGGTTGGAAGGGATCTCTGAAGATCACCTTGTCCAACCCCTCTGCTTGAGCAGGTACCCCTAGAGCAGGGTGCACAGGACTGTGTCCAGGTGGGTTTTGAATATTTCCAGATAAGGAGACTCCACAACCTCTCTGGGCAGCCTGTTCCAATGCTCTGTCACCCTTACAGTAAAGAAGTTTTTTTCTCATGTTCAGGTGGAACTTCCTGTGTTCCAATTTGTGCCTATTTCCCCTTGTCCTGTCATTCAGCACCACTGAAAAGAGTCTGGCCCTGTCCTCTTGACACCCACCCTTCAGATATTTATAAGCATTGATAAGAACCCCCCTCAGTCTTCTCCAGGCTGAACAGACCCAGGTCTCTCAGCCTTTCCTCATAAGAGAGGTGCTCCAGACCCCTGATCATCTTCGTATGGATTTGCTGGACTTGCTCCAGCAATTCCCTGTCCTTCTTGAACTGGGGAGCCCAGAACTGGACACAGTACTCCAGATGTGGCCTCACCAGGGCGGAGTAGAGGGGGAGGATAACCTCCCTCGACCTGCTGGCCACACTCCTTTTGATGCACCCCAGGATCCCGTTGGCCTTCTTGGCCACAAGGGCACAGTGCTGGCTCATGGTCAACTTGCTGTCCACCAGCACTCCCAGGTCCTTCTCGGCAGTGCTACCTTCCAGTAAGTCAACCCCCAACCTGTACTGGTGCATGGGGTTGTTCCTCCCCAGGTGCAGGACCTTACACTTGCTCTCGTTGAATTTCATTCGGTTCCCCTCGGCCCAGCTCTCCAGCCTGTCCAGGTCTCGCTGGATGGCAGCACAGCCTTCTGGCATATCAGCCACTCCTCCCAGTTTGGTATCGTTGGCAAACTTGCTGAGGGTACACTCTATCCCTTCATCCAGGTCATTGATGAATATATTGAACAGAACCAGGCCCAGTACAGACCCCTGGGGAACACCGCTAGTTACGGGCCTCCAACCAGACTCTGCGCCGTTGATCACAACCCTCTGAGCTCTGCTGTTCAGCCAGTTCTCAATCCACCTCACTGTCCCCTCATCGAACCCACACTTCCTAAGCTTGTCTGTGAGGATGTTGTGGGAGACAGTGTCGAAAGCCTTGCTGAAGTCAAGGTAAACAACATCTACTGCTCTCCCTTCATCTACCCAGCCAGTCATGCCTTCATAGAAGGCTATCAGGTTGGTCAAGCTTGATCTCCCCTTGGTGAATCCATGTTGACTACTTCTGATAACCTTCTTTTCCTCTACATGCCTGGAGAAACCAATAATAGTGTTCGATTCAAATTATCCAAAGTTATAAGAAATTCAAAATTTTCAATGCAAAAATTTTTGACCCTTTTAGGTAATGACTGTTGACCATTTCCTTGCATAATACTTTTCTAAGATGTCCCATGACAAACTCAAAATCTCAGGTTTTGAAACTTCAGCTCTGTAACTCTTAATTCTGATAAACAGTACATATCTCAATTTCCAGTCAGCATTAAAATGAGAAACTCACACCTATTTTCTTCTTACAGGAAATGGGAAGAAAATGTAACTAATGAACTTTATTAACAACCTATTCTAGCTGCTGTAATGAAGCAATGAGAATTAAACTTTCTTCTTTAATGGAAAGTAATTTTTAAGAAGGAAAAACATACACAAAGATTAAAGTAGGCAAGGTAATTGAAAATGCTTGGTTTTAAATTACACTAATAGATTAGTCTGGAGCTTTTTCACTGTTGAGGCAGAAATAATATTACTCGTTACTCATACTTCCAATTATAAATGTATCTGTTCTTGTTTCAAATCTAGTTCATAAATATTGAAAGCGTAAAGTAAAGTATTGCTATACAAGCTCACTTTTAAATGCCAGGAATAGAACAAGTTGCTGGTTCATTTATTGATAATAATATACTTACATAATTATGCATAATACTAAAAACCTCATTATCATTCTACCAAGCCTGTAGCAATATGTATTAGTTAAGCTTGCCTTTCAGCAATTAAGTGTTTCTAAATACCGTCATCTTCCTTTCAAATAAGCAAGTGAAAAAACAAACGGTAGCAGCTAATGATCATTTTAGAATGAACAGGTGTGAACCCATCTTCAAAGATCTCTCAATATATCTGAGATCTCACCTGTAAAATTCATCATTTCCTTAGGCAAAGTTGGCTATATCCGTGACACTTGCACTACAGCTGGCACACCCACGAGGTCACCTAAACTAACACCTAAACAGAGCCTGGAGAGGAGGGGAACGAAACTTATGTGAACAGTCATACTCCTCCATTGAACTGTAAGGCTGAACTGACCTTTTTCTTTTGGAAGTCACTGCAGTCTCAGATACCATATGCAAAATGTGTCAAAATCTCACATTTTGTTTTCAGGTCTTGTTTAGCACATCCCAGTTAACTACACAGAAACCATTTTCTCTACGATTCGTACATGAAAGACTATCAGCCCTTCAGGTTTTGTAGAGGTGATTCCAAGCAGCTCATCCTGAAAACTCCTCAGGTAACGAGCAACAGCAGTCAGTCATTCAGTGATAAAACTGAGCTCTCAGCTCCCTTGTCAGTACGCTTGAATGGCCAACAATAATCATAGCTGATGTAAGAGTTACCAAAGCATACAAAGAAATTATGCCCTACTAACAAGGTACTGTATATACTAAACTATTTTCAATTATTTCATTCAAAAGGAGCAAGCCCCCCTTCTATTCTTCCACAGAAACATACAGCTTCACATTCACCACCAAAATGAGAAAAGGAGAATGAACTTCTCCTGATCTTCAACTGTCAGATAGAATTTTTAAAGATTGACTTTTCCTGCTTCTGGGGACCATCAAGGTTAAAGTTATAAAGCTCTGTCATGTTTTCATCTGACAGACTTCCATATAAAAAAATTTCTAATTTGAGGTACCCAGAGAATTTAATCACTGCCATGTTTCCTTTCAGAGGCTATTCTGCTTTCAGCTTTTAACTTATTACTGTAATGCATTTTGCAATGAAAGGTGCTACATGAAATTAGATTTCATTCTACTCTTTCAGGGTCAACGCTGAAACCGAACACCTCTGGTAACCTCAGCGTTTCATCAGTATTAATTTCCCAATGGAATTGTCACCAACCTAGCGACCCAAAGTTTCCATTTTCTGAGAACTCTTGGATGACTAACTGTTCATCCCTAATTTAACAACGACATCTCACTCAAATGGTTTTTACTATGTTTGAAATGGCCAATAGTGATTAATGGCAATAGTGTATCAGTTCCATGATGTCACTTTATGAAGAAAATCAAATTCAACCCCGTTTAGGTTTGTTAGCCCTCAGTCATTCAAAAATGTATGCCACCATGTAATTTTAATCGCATGAATATTTCTACTGATTTCAGTACAAATTACTCATATTATTGAGCTAAACCACATACAGGTGCTTAAAAAAAACACAAAACAGACATGACAGATATAGAGCTCAGTAACACCAATTACACAGCCAGATTGCATAGTCAACCAGCCAAAATTTGTAGATTTAAATGGGCAACTGTAATTTTTGCCTCTGCACATTCATATTATGCACTGAATGAGAGCTCTTTGACAAAAGGAACAAAAAAGGTCGTTGCGATCATGCAATTAAAACCTGTATCATGTACACCCACAAGAATTCAATTCAGGTTACATGGGCATTTTCAAGCAGTAAGCATTATCAAATAGCATTAGCTATTTGATCAGCCTGGAACTTTACATTACCTAACAATGAAAACAGACTTTTGTTAAGCAATTCTGTCATTTCAAGGCACAGGAGTCAATACGATACAGTCCTTAGGCTGGTTGGAGAGAACAAAGCATCCTTCCCCTTCTTCCTGAACACCACCTTGAGAGACTCTGCCCACCCGCCAAAATACTAAAATACTATTTGGATCAGTTGCTAGAAATCATTACTAAATGAGATCCTAAACAGTTTCAATAGCTACCAAACACCATGGGAATAAAAAGGTACAACCACCAGCAGGGTTGATCCCAACAGCATCCTGTTGAAAAACAAACAGCTAAGTGAATCCAGAAGAACTAGCTGCTGCATGAGGCTTAGACTGTGTCCGTGCTTATCATGGACAGCAACATGATGTAACACATAGCTGGGAGCCAGAGTCTGTAAACACTACTACTGGATGTAGAATCCAGAAATTTGACATTAGTATAATAGGCAAAAACATCTATTTTAGGGAGAAACATATTTTATACATCTCATTTCTCAACCAGTTCTGATGAATACAGCTAAATACAGCCGCTGATAAAAGGGACTGCAAAATGTATTCGTGTAAAGTTATGCAAAGAAGTCAACACTGTTACATAAAATTAAATATCAAGGCTCTTCCTATGCTAATTCAGTGTATAAGTCAGGAGCAGAAGAATCACTGATTTTAAGAAAAGGAATTAAATTTTCATTAATGTTCCTTTACCTGAGGTAAAAAAATATGTACTGCATGCAACCGCTCTGCAGGCTCCTGTAGCTGAATACCCATATTATTAACTGTAGCACTGCTATGTAAATAGACAAGGTGAATGGCTTCTCCAGACAAGACGCTGTGCGCACTATCATGTAAAAATTAAGGCATGCTCCCAAGAAACACACAAAACAGTCCAATCTGTCTTAAGTAGGAATGTACTAAGAGTAAAACTAGTAATCACTGTACTTTATAAATGCAGTCTCTTACTGACTACGACACAATAACAGATATTATACTGAATATCTAACCTCTAAACTCATTTGTTTCTTTTAAATTACATGCTCTTGGACCCATCTGTGAAAACTGGGAAGTTAATTATGATAGTACATTGCATAATTCCACAGCTAGATGCTGAAGTAGTTCTACATAAATGCCATATGTTTGTCTTAGAAAAACTGAAAAAAGATTAATTAGGAGGCCAAGCCCAAGACTTTGGAAAGTAACACTCTGAACACAACCAGATCATTACACTGTGTACTATGTAAAATGAAGTTTTAATTGGTAGGTAAAACACTAGTCATGGCAACAACAACAAAAAAAATTCTAAATTGGGTGTGCCAGACTTTTTTTAACTGACATTGCTTATAAAAAGATACCATGCACAAGCCAGTCACAACAAAAGCCATTTAAGCTTGTTAGAAGCTTTTGATGAAGGACCTACCTGTTAAAAATTTCAGTCCTGTTCTTCTTAGCTTTATACTCACCTATTTTAAAGTTACCTGATCGTATCAGTAAAGAAAAAGCTCTAACAAACAAACTATAACTAGGAAGCAGAGTAAGGAACCAGTTTGAAAAGTCAACCGAACACTATAAGGTCCTTCAAGTGCCCTAGCAGCCACTTCTCCATCTCTGAATCTGGTCTAGCCCAGCCTTCTACTTTTAGCCCACTCCACTACAAAGCATCATCTCTTATAGCCTCCACTCTCCTGAAGAAAGTAAAACGTTATTTTGGCCTGATCCAGAGATCACCGATGGTAAAGAGAGCTTTTCCATCACATTCTATACACTCTGGACTATATCCAGAACATTAGTTACTTTACTCACCACATATTCAAATACAAGTGTCAAGGTCTCCTTGGTGTGAATGATGTCATGAAGCAGCACAATGTTAGCATGTTTCAGTCCTTTCAAAAGAGAAGCTGAAAAGCAAAACATACATGTTATCTTAAAAAGCATCCAAATATTTTACTTTGGGGTTTTTTTTTTAGTGACTTGGATGATTTTTTTTAACATCTGAGTTTCATAACCTGATAACCAATAGTTGTACTTTAGTATTTTCTATGTCCATGAGTTCCACACATTCAGTGTGTTTGAAGATCATGCCTTCCCATTCAGTGCTATTTTCTCCACCTTGTTGGTCAAACTCAACCTCACTTTGAGGCAAAAATGAGCTGCGACTAGAGATGCTTTCCTTACGCAGCCTCCTCTGAGTGAATCAGTCACTCATATCTGATCAACCAGACACCAAGTTCGATTCTACACTCAAAGATAATTTTTTGTCCCAGACAAAAGTCAAGCATGTCTTTTCAAAACATCATCTTTCCTATCCAACGCAACAGGGCTGCTTTCTAAACAAAGTGCAACATCTATCCTAAGAATAGTGTTTGAAGCAATAATTCCCTTTTCTCTCAAATGTAACACAGGTTTGCTGGAATCATTTGTATTAGCTCATGAGAATAAATACATGGTATTTTCTCACCATTTTTTTTTAATGGCACTAGCTCATGTTTTCAGACTACTTATCTAGTAAACTTCCAGGTGATCTCCTTCACTAAATTTCTTTTACACCATAATACACATTTCATGTTCATACCTTATTACATATTTAATGTTCATACCGTATTACATATTTAATGTTCCACAAGACATGGCATATTTTAGCAATATATGCTGACAAGCCATGTGTTGTTACCAATGTCATTCTGTCGTATGCATGAGCTGATAAGGCACCAACATCTGAGCAGGACTATCAGTCACCACAGCAAAGTAAGTAACAGATACAAAGATATGCAAATGAGCGGCATATTTCTGTACCGAATAACACGGAACTTTCGTCTGTCACTCTTCTTCTTTTGTCAAAGAAAATAATGAAACACCAAACATGTGTCTCACTCCACTACTGTGCAAAATGGAAGCTAGGGAGCTTCCATGGCACTATTACCCTTTACTGTCCTATTGAGGGTGCTCCATCAGGCTCCAGTACCTCCAGGGGTCATCTGGCTTTGAATTAGAGTAAGTACGTATCATCTCTCATATTGGTCTTTAAGAGATCGATCTGACAAGCTGATCACTTTAGGAAGCAACACAATAGCAACATGGCATCTGGCTGAATCAGTGTTCCTCTACAAGCACCCTCAGCAGCAGAACTTTGGAGTTCATGCTAGGTATGCTATAGCAAAGGGAAAATACCATACAGCAGCTTCAAAGTGAGTATATCACAGATATCCTGATGAAGGATTGCAAACCTGTGAGCAAGCTCCATGACCAGGAATGAGGCAACCCTTCAGCCTGGCTGAAGAGGTGAAAAGATACATTTCAAAAGAGCTTGCTTTGACCTGCACTCCACAACTCATACTATTCAAAGAGTCAGCACAGAGGAATCTTTCCTGTGCTCTGAGTATGTTGCCACTGAGCTGTAAATCAGCTATTGCAATTACAATTATTCTTTTTACACATTTGATCAGTGCATCTCTAGTAACTTTTAACATTCCACAAATTAAGTAGAAGCTTTTTTCTCAAAGGAAGAGCTGTGCACAATTTTCATAGAATCCTCATTTTAGAATTTAGATAATTTCTTGGAGTAAAGGCTCAGAGAGATTTGCATATGCTGGGTTTTTTTAAAGGACAACAATGAAAAATTGCTACTGAAAAAGGTATGGGTACAAACAACAGATAATCAGAACAACTGTTCTGAAAGGTATCTTCTACCAGAAACAGGAACTTTTAACCTGGGGGGAACCCCAAGAAGAGTTCACCTGCAGTAACTGAGCTTTTACCAGCTCTTCCCTCAAACCTTGTCAAATTACCATACATGCAGAGAGACCGGGAACATAAAAAATGCCTCCTAGCAGAGCCTGTGTCAAACTGTAATAGTATTTATGACCTCTGTCAGCTTTTGCTGTTCAGATCATCACCTGAGGCCTTTAATTCCTCTAGTTGGCCATTACTTTGTTGCTAAAATCTGTATATGGGTCATTAAAGCTTAAACAGTACATTGAAAGCAGCTTACCGCAAGGTCTTTGCAAATACTGTCTTTCCTCTTCAGTCCCTTCCCCCACTCTTATTTATCTTCTCTAATATCCATTTCTCCCCATTACAGCCTCAATAATCAATATCTGCCTCATATTACAAGAACTACAAAATATCACCTGCAGGGTGAGATTTCTGTCTTCTCCATTAGTCCAAGTGAAATACAGTAAATAATATAGCACAGAGAGCAAAATCGCCTTAATTGCACTAATTTTACACTGCAGAAATAAGAAGCAATTCCACTATCAATTTATATTGTGAGAAACCAAGCATAACTGGTGAAAGTAAGAAAATTACCCCATGTGCTCTTCTATCAGGACTCTTACCAGTAAGATTGCCTGTCTTTCTGAAAACACTGCTTTGTTGCTTAAAAACAGGGGGGAAAAGGAAATAAAAGAAGAAAAAAAGTTGTCTGAAATAGGAAAGCTGTTTCTTCCTCCATGGAGTACTTTAAAAACAAAATGAAATATGAACTGATGGTGCTCGGTGTGTTTTTCTCCAGAAACATCCCCCTTCAGAACAAACGACCAATAAACCTCCTCTTTTGGGCAACTTTTTGCTCGAAGGGGATAGAACTTTCGATGAACTCCACTAATTCAAAGACAAAACCCAGAAATTCACATCCAAGAGAATGAAAAAGAGTCCAAGGAATCTATCAGCCTCAGCCTGAGACAAGCCTGACTTCAACTTTGAAGCTGCCAATGCAGCTGCTGCTGGAGCTCAGCGAGAAGTCAGGTGCTGCTGTGCCTGGTGTGACTCCTAGAACAAAATAATTTTCCAAGAGAATGCCATCCCCATCCAGCGATTATCACCGACAGACTTCACACAGAGTTGTTTTCTTTTAAGATAAAAAGACTAAAATATTGTTGAAAAAGCATTGCAACAACTCACAAAAGTGGGACCAATGTACTAGTACTCACTGTATCCTTAGCATGTATTTTTAAAAACAGAATTATATAATGCTGCTTCAAAACTGCTGGCACTCTTTTTTTTACCCTCGGTATTAAATGTAAGATAAACAGATGGCTGCACTTTTAATTCATTTCCCCAAAGAGTTTTGAGGCGGGACAGCAGCAAATAATGCTAAAATGCTTTTTTAAAACACTTTGGACAAAATATTATACCCATCTGAATGGGCAGGTGCTTGTTCTGTCACCTGTGTTTGCACATTCTCTTACAGTGAATTCTAGCAGTAAAAAACAGGGCAGCAGAATTAGTGACATACTTCAATAATTAACGACATCCAAGATGATAATTTCTGTGATTTGTACATAAGTTCATGACCTGAGCCACTAAAAGTACCAACACTCAGCACTTCTCCATCAAGGGCTAATAACCATATTTGCATACCTAAAGGAAACACATTGTACTTGTTTGAATAACCATCACAGGCTTCTCCTCCAACAAGGGGATGCTCTCATCTGTTATGAGCTCCTGGCAAGCTGCCTTATTGCTTGTGTTGGTCAAGGAGCCTTCTGCTGTTCCCAGATGAGCTGGGTTCTAAAGTGTGCTCACTCCATGAGCAAGACAAGCCAGATGGTCTGCAGCCAACTCTTACTCAAAACCTGAGTAGCATCAGTAAACCAGTGCTTTGCTCCCTGCAGGGTCTGCAGCATCAGCTCAAGCCTGACACTCCATTAAGAAAGCCTTGTGACTTCTAGATCAGCCTTGACTTACCTCTAAGTCTTGGAATGTTTTGAAAAAGGCTATTCCGGGATGCCCATAAAGTAACATTTCACAGCTGCATGTCAAAATCAACAAAAGTAACTATTACTGTCAATTCCTGGCCACATGCAGGAAGAAGAACTTTTCAGTAGCAGCACTAGCAAAGATGGTACTTTTGGACATGGCAAGTATATTAGGCTTGAACGTTAATTATGGTCCTCGGATCATCCTACCACAATTAATTCAGTCTTGCGATTCCTGACTATCATCTTGTTCTTACTTTGTGAAAAATCACAAATCTCCATGATTTCCAAACTGTCTGATATTTCAGTGACCTGGAAGCTTTTCACCATAATGTACAACTGCTGCTGATACTCTCTTGGATTTCCTACTGTATGCAAAGGCTGTGATATTCCCGTCATTTGTCTAAAAAGTATAGCTATGAAAATGCCTGCTTTGCTTTGTATATAGTAGTTGAGGTGTCCTCTGGGGCTACCATTCACCAGTGCTCACCATTTCCCATGCAATTCCTCACATGCAGTGTTCA
>WAAD01026893.1:15781-34653 GCA_013389945.1 Fregata magnificens | reverse complement strand
ATCAACAAAAGTAACTATTACTGTCAATTCCTGGCCACATGCAGGAAGAAGAACTTTTCAGTAGCAGCACTAGCAAAGATGGTACTTTTGGACATGGCAAGTATATTAGGCTTGAACGTTAATTATGGTCCTCGGATCATCCTACCACAATTAATTCAGTCTTGCGATTCCTGACTATCATCTTGTTCTTACTTNGCTCACCATTTCCCATGCAACTCCTCACATGCAGTGTTCACCCTTTCTCACCGTCACTCTAGGAGGACATCTCTTGTTGGGAGAGCTTTACTCTTAAAGACAGCGCGTCATGGCAGTTTGCACCCATCTAATATTGTTAATGTAACTGTGCACCTTTGCTGCTCTGTTTAATTTCTGAGACACCAAAGCACACACATTCTAGTCAGTAACACAAATTTGTGAAAGCAAGTAATTTGTTGTGCTTCAGAGCCAAACAACCTATCTGTAAAATCCTGCGGCTTGTCACACTCTGCAGACACAACGGTGCTCTCTGACAGAGTGCCAACTTCCTCTCATAAACAGTTGGGTTCAGTCTCTTCACTCTGAGCTCTCCTGGAAAGGCATCTTTAGTGAGAAAACATTCATGGGTTTTTTCCCTCATCATGTCTTCTGAACAAACATACTCAAATGTGTCTTATTGCCTGCACAAACTACAGAAGTTCTGCTTCCCTGCCAGCAACTTATGTTTCCATCCACACATCTTCTATAGCAATTTCTAAAATTTGGCCTCGGAGCACAATGTCCCTTATGCTTCTCATCCACTTGCCACACAGCAGGACTTTCTGTATGCAAAACGTTACTTACAATTCTAGCACAGAGACAGGAATTCAGCACTCTGTTGGTTTTGCAGGAAAAAATGCACAGAAATTTCCTCCTCAGAAATGCAGTCCCCAAATCTACACTTCGTTATTTTCCAGTTCACCCATCTGAAATAATTTACTATGAGCAAATAGCTTTGTTTTCCTACAACCCTAATATGACAAAATTCAATTCAGTGAAAACTATACATCCTAGGTAAGACCACACTGACCACAGACTTCCCATCTCCTCACTACAGGATATACTCTGCAGAATGAGCATTATTTGTAATCCCAATAATTGATTTTAGAGCTGCACACCTATAAATGCACAGAATTGTTCAGCTTCCACTCTGATCTTAGTGGACACAATGCAATAAAGATATATAGGTTACTGTTCAGCTTTGAAAGATGTCTAGGAGGAAGTTTCTTAACAAATTTCAAAAGAATCCTGAGCTACAGGAAGAACAGAAAAAGCACCAAATCGTTCCAATGGGCTATTACGTAGGCTTAGCTGAATTACCTTCTTTACAGCCAATTCCAACCTCGTGACAGTCTCTTCTAGATTTAAAAAATGGCCCTTATTCTAGTTGTCATTAAGTCAAAAAAAAGGCAGTGTGGTACTAAGGAAGCGCACAGTGCCTCACATCCTTGCAAGAAAGGATTTGCTAGCCCTTCAACTGTAGGCTGCTTTGCTGGAGGGACTGCATGGATCACATTAGCTGCATCTACCTCCTCAAGCTGAAATTCAGGCTGACACGAGTGGGTTGAACTTTTAACCAAGTACTTTTTTTATTTGTGAAATTTCTACTTCCTGCTCCTACTTGAAAGTGTAGTATGTATTAAAGAAGAAATACAGAAAAAGAGTGCATGTAACAACACATAGGCACCTTCCCAGGTTCTTCTCGCTACAGCTGTAGTCCCCTCACCAAAAGGCAAGCCTCAAGCCTAGTGAAACCTCTTTGCCTATTGAACTGGAACAAAGCATTGGAAGGACTGATCAAATAAGCTCCGAAAAGCACTACACTATATTATTCTAACAGATATACAGAAGACTGCTGCCATACGAAATGAATGCCTCTTTCATTATGTTCTAGATATAAATTTATGCATTATGTATTGTTCCCAATGCTCTTCAGACCCAGGTACAGATGGAGGTTGATAATAATGAGACATCACCCTATTAAAGCCAGACTTTCACGGAAAAAGACTGTAATATGCTACTTGTATCTTGTAGCAGCCAGTCATATCTTGCCTTCACTGTCCATTTCAGTATTCAAGAGGAGGAAACTGTATAAACCAGAAATATGTCAGCGTGTACAGAAAACAACTCTACGATGCAGGTAGCATGTGAAAGCAGGAGTCCTTCTACTACTTTTTTATGTACACATAGCATACATAATAAAACTGTCACTGGTTGTTACTAGTCTTGTTGTCTTGCTGAATTTCAGACACAGTTTTGGTATAAGCATCTACTTTAGGATAAGTTCTTTGGAAGTTTTCAGTCTAAACAGTTCTTCCCATCTCCCAAAAAACAGGCTTTAGTAACAACTTCTGTAACCCACTGAGTAACTTTCCCCTTGAAAAAAACCCACCTCTAAACCCCAAGTTTTGGAGTAGAGACTCAAAATCTGGAAATACAGAGGCCTTTAAAATAGCAATACATATTTTGCCATCTCCATGAAAATCCTCTAAATTTGGTCAAGTTAGAAGCTTTTGAAATCGCCTCTTTGGGTCAAACTGAGAATCAGCAGTGTGAAAGGAAGGAAGAATACAGAAAAGGGGAGACAGCACGAGGGGCTGTGATTACTAGTGGAAGCTAGGACAGCTGGGTAAGGAGAAAGAAAAGCCAGAGTACAACCGAACATTCCTCATTCTCCTCCAATTTCAGTCTACAGAAAGAAGCAACCGATGACAGCTACCACCTAGCATTTCAGTTCAAGCAGGACACGTCCACGTAAGAGCTTGCAAACATGATGTAACATTGGAGTTACAACACTGGAAAATGGAATACGGATTTCCACTTGCTTTTTCAAACACTTAGAAAATGACATAAACAAAAATCCAAACTAAAATAAAGAATGCCATGCCAAGTGCTCAAAGCAAAGACGGACTACAACTATAGGGGCTTCTGCAACACTAACTCAGCTTCTCCAAGATACACATTCCTGAAGTCACTACCGTGAGATAAGTCAGGGTACAAGCTTTCAGCGCACAGCTGCTTCATATCTATCTTGCATTTATCTCACACTTTGACAACCTGGAAGTTTACAGCCTAACTTATCCTGCAGTGACCAGCCTGTGTGCTTGTACCCATTAACTGTTCTCAGCTCTTTCATTTATTTTCACAGATGGAAGAACTGGTTGCTTAGATTTATTTTTATACAGGCCCAGGTATGAACTTGATCCAGCTTTATTGTCCAGCTTCAGTGGAAGGACCTTGCCCGTCCATCAGAGAAGCTGAAAAGTCCATTAGGATGTCAGAAGAAAATCAACCTGATCTTTACCCTTACCTCTACCACTGGCTGAGCATCACATTAAGTCACTCAAGCTGATACCATCACCATGTTCCTCATTTTCTGGGCATTTCAACTTCTGATCTTCGTTCACACTTATCAGAACCACAGAGTATACACAATTATTACAGAACCCCAGGCAACACTGTACACTGGTATTACGCAATGCTACGCAAGTACTTTGAAAGTCATCTCATAATTATCATTTAAAATTACTCTAAGCAAGTGGGGTGCTGAGAAGATGACCAAATATTTAAGTAGTCAGAGTACAGTGATGGGTGTTCTAGAAAATCTCAAAACCATCTGTGTTTCAATAACGCACAGTAGGTGCATATAGCTAGAGTCACCCTTCAAGAACACAGAATTAAATTAATCGTTCATCATCCGACACAGGCAGAGATCACACAGCGGCAGTGAACGTGGTGCTGTTGTGGAATTAAGGAATGCACAGTACAAGTAGAGGGACCAAATTAAGTTTTCACAGGTAAACTTAATTCTGACTACTTCCAAACAATTGACTTTGCAACTGTAATAAGGATCCTCTGCTGTAAACGGTATACCTGCGATATTAGTATTACGCTGTCTAAACAAGGGAATAAATAACTGAGTACCAGTACTGAAACTTGTGCCCTGAAGTCAGCGCAACTTTTGTTACTCACTTTTCACAATGCATCAATACGACAGCAAATCACTTAACCATATGTACCTGCAATTAATAATTTTTTGTACATAGAAGACAGAAAGGCATCCTAGGAAAGAATGAAACCCAGTTGCCTACCAGCATACTTTAACCACTACTTACAAATGAGGAATTCTACAGGAAAGCTGATTTAAAAAAAAAAATTACTTTTGCTATATTTCTCAGTGGGCCATTTCCTCCAGCAAAAACGCTGCAAGAAAAGCAGACAGATTTGTCAGCATACACTTTAGGCAGCAGAAAAAAAAAGGCTTGTGGCGTATGTCTTGTTATTTTTCAAGGAGGGAGTGAGACAGGAGCCTTTAAAGGATCATGTCAATTTTCTTCTTCTGGGTGGGTGAGGCTCAACATGCCTCTTTGCCCGCAGCTGGAAAATAACGCTGGAACGAACATGGCATCACTTTGTCTATTCTGGAATGATTTAGAGGTTAAAGAAAGGCAGCCTCAGTAGAAAGCTAGCAAATATCTATTTTTACAAATATTTTAGTAAACAAAATCAATCACAGTGAAAATAAGGCATACTGTTCTGTAACTGAAAAGAGAACGACGTGGAGTGGGTATGGGAAAAGAACAAGAATTTCATAACAAAGTGAATGAAATCCAGTCATAGTGTAACTTACACTAAAAAGCAACTCAAAATAATGAACTACTAGACTTCTAAGCATAATTAAAATATGAATAATATCTAGAACTTTTAAAAAACATCTTTAAGGACAGCAAATAACCTTAATTCTGGCTAGATCTCTTAGATGCCTATTATAAGATTTATATCAAATTTTTCTTTCCCATCCAAAAATATGCTAAGCACGCAAACTACAATATGGCAAGAATCCCTCAAGTAACTTGTAAACTAATTTCCAACATGAAAAAAAAAAACCAATAAAGGGATGAAGCAAGCTGGCAGACACTACAGCAGCAAAACCCAGTGATAATTGAAGTGAAGGTTAAATTTTTTTCCAGACTAAATCAGGTGAAAGAGATTGTATCATCAGAAACTGCTAGCAACGCTGTACCACCAACAGCAAAGCACTTTGGTGCCAACACTGCTGGTCATCCACTTTGGAATCACATAATCTGAAAATATGGTTTAAGCATTCTTTTCACATCTAAAGGCCCTATCAGCTCACAAGGAACAGATATGCTGTCCTCCTCTGTCTGCCTTTACTCTGTGGTCTCTGGGTATTGCCTCAGTTCTCACCCTGTCATTTAATTGCCATTTATTCTTGCAGCACTCATCAACAATGTTAATTGAATTTAAGGTGCAAGCAATTGGGAGGAAACAGAAAACCATACAACAGACCCACAGGATTTTTGCTTTATCCACCCTGGAATACAACTGAATCTAAATCAGGATGACTGCAAACTTTACAAATTTACCTTTAAATGATAGTGAAGACCTGTATTACCATGTCACTGTCTAGAGCAGCATGTGCTTATTTAAACCTTGTGGACATTGTTCAACTTTGAAATTTGCATTTTAAAGGACAAAAGTTTTCTTTTAAGCAAAAGATGGTAAGCCCTGTATGTTTCTTTAAAAAGCAGCTGGCCCTCAGAGAAAGCAGGAGAGGTGCTAGAACAGAAAAGATGTGCTGAAGGGATGTCTCAGCTTCACAGAGTTGACAGCCACAGCTGATAGTGACAGGGTGATGCAAAAGTTAAGTGATGCTTAGGAGAGACCTAGTTTAGGTAAGGTAGTAATTTCTATCCTGCTTTTGCTAAAAACATCCCCATAATTTTCACGTACAGATTCACAGTTACCTGTGTAGATGCATGGCACCAACCAAACTACGGATCTAAATTCATATTGGAAGGCATTCTGAGCAACAACGTAATTAAAACACACCCAAGCAATGTGAGAAAATACATTAAAGGGATCTGCCAGCATAACCCATTAACACCACAGGTGGTAAGAATTTTTTTTTTTTTTAAAGGCCAACTCAACAGCCAACAGCTTGTCTGTCTACTACATACAGATATGAAACATCACTTCCCAGCCCCCTTGAAAATATACTCAGTTCTTCAATTCTGTTGTGTCATGCATCAATTATAATTATGGCAATTTACTGTTTGCTTTTCCAGATAAAATTTTTTCTATAGAATCATAGTAATTAACAATGACAGTAGGAAAATTGGTAGCACTGCCTCTTAAAGTACCAGTTCCTGTAAGATGACACTACTGCCTTGCCAAACTTTAAACAAATGTCCTCATCTTTTACAGTTTCTGTCTAACAGTGTTTGTTCCAGTCAAAACAGGTCAGCCTTGTCCAAGAGAGGACGAGAGAACAAATACGCTCTTTAATGTTGCTGACCTTTTCTTCAAACAGTTCTCGGATCTCATGCATTGAAAGGCGGCCTTCAAAAGTTACACTTCAGGTCAAGGACATGCTTTTTCTTGTTTCTGTGAAAATCTGTCCAATTTGTCAAAGTTTACATCTAGCCAGTGGAAAATTGTACTTTAAAGCTGCACTTTAGCAGATAAAATCTCCCAGAGAATCCCTGAGCATGCTTAAACATTGAGATATTTGGCAGAAGCAGCAGAAGTTTGAGCCAAGAAGTCTGGAATCCAACATCAGTTATAGACGGGACAGTGTCAGCAGCAAAACTCTTCTGACCATTTCCCCAAAATCACAATCCCAAACCTGTTCTTGGATGAACACATCTCCAAGTCCCTTGCTCCCTTTCTGCTCCCCCCTTTCCTCAACCCCGCCAATGACCAGAAGTGTGGGAAATGCTAGCCCTGTCCAGGCAGACTCCCCATCTCCATCCCGTAGGCTCCTCTGAGGCCAAAGTCACCAGCCCTTCCCATCTTCCTGTTACTGCTTTCTACACCTTGTGCTGCTTTGAATGGCCTCTGTAATTTGTATTCTTCCAGATCCACTCTTGTAGTGGTAATCCTCTTCCCAAGATCCTCACACCAACATCTATTCTAAACCACCAGCTTTTGACATCCCTCCCCTCCTAGTTCTCCTCTCTACCACTGCCCAGGCATAGACACTGTTCAGTGTTTCAGTGGGGCAGTCGTCTTCTTCCAGAGCACAGTAGAAACGGGAGAAAGGAGGCTAGACGGAAAACAGGAGGGAAAAGGGAACAAAAACACGTGAATAATGCATGCAGAGTTTTTAACTCTATCAATATCAGAAAAAAAACCCCCACAACTAAACACAAAGTGTGCGTGGGGGGTGTGTGTGTGACACTTTTGCAATTAAATTTGCCATGTGAAAAGCGAGTTTTATGAGGGGACTTAAATGCCATTCACAAGCTCAGGACAAGCCAACAAACCAAAATCCCAGAGCTCAGATCTAGGTTCATCATCCCAGAGAGTACATGACCCCTGAGATAAAGACAATTCTTTAGTGGGACTCTTTAAATATGTCTTGTTTATTATTATGGCTGAACACAAATGTGATTTGCTAACCAAACACATGAGCCATGAAGGGTTTTGTCCCTGAGGAGAAATGGAACAGAAAACAAGTAGGGCACCTTAGCGAGCAGTAAGATCTAGAAGAACTACAACATGCCTAGACCACTGTATTTCTCTGTAACTTCCACTTTCAATTAGAAAGACTAAAGCAAATAAAACACTAATAGGTTGTGTAGCTGAATCAATAAGTGTAGCAGTATCTCTAGCTGACGAGCTCCTTTGTATTTACAAAAATCAAGTGAGGAGGAAATAAAACTTTAGCTGTTAATTTGATTTGACCACACACGGATTGGACTAGACCACTTAGCATACCAGTATACTGCCAATATGGGACCTGAACATCACAGAGCTACTAGTTATAATCTCTTTATAAATGTACCAGTATTGCATAGTCAAAGACAAGACTCTATCATCTCACCAACTGAACCCAAAAAAATCTGCCCAACACAGACACAAGACTCCTCAGTGCTGTGCAACTGCACAGAAGTTGAATGCTTCCAGTGTGAGCAACAATGGTATGCCCCTAAGACCAAGGTTTGGGAATATAACAAAACCATCGCTGCTTTAAAGCAGTTTCTGAACCTTCAAAAGTCTTTGGAACACATGTTGCTTTACATAAGCCTTTTCCAAGCAACTCCTGAAGCAAGTTCATCTGCAACTATTTTGAGAGACTGCAAAAGGTCAAACACATTTTTAGTCTCTACAACTAAAGTGAGAACATCTTAATACGCAGGAAAACACAGCTCAACCACTACAAAGTCCTTGGAGCTCTTTACTAGTGATTTGCTGCTCATCATCACCTCACCCCAAGTAAATCAAAGAATGACTTCAACAAAGCCACCAAATTTTGTGGGCTGAGTTTTTCTGCCAAGGGAACACAATCTTACCTGAACAAGGTCACAGGAATTAGGACAGAAGCAAGTACCCATAGATGCTAATGAATTTATTTCCTCCACCAGCATGGCTAGTTAGTGTGTCTGCTACATCAGACACTTTGCAACAGTAAACTGCACTTCTGAAGGAACCTATTAAATGAGGAATACTAAATCCCTGTTCCAACACATGCCAGAAAGCTTTGGCTAAAACTCAAGAACTGATTGCATCCGAAAGTCTAAAAGCACATTCCAGTTCAGATATGCATATTAAAATAGTGGCAGCCAAAGTGCTAATGCTCACAAGGCTAAACATCCTCCCTGAATTCCCACCTCGGTTCAATATCTCAACCAGCACCGGCCCTATAAAAGCAGAACAGAAACGTTCCCTAACAGAAAAAGGAAAGATCAGTCCATGGAACAGGCACAGGAACACTACTCATTTATTTCTAATTAGGGCTCAGCATCCCAGTGATGACAGATCACAGACTTCAACAGGCCCATCAAAATACCTCTCCCCCAGCTGGTTAGGATGCTTGCACATGACAACCTGATAACATTCAAAACAAACAGACAAGATCTCCACAGATAAACAAACCTGGTCTGAGGCAGTAAAACACATTCCTCTCCCAAAGTTCTTTGTGACTGTGATAAGCTACATGTAAAATATTAAGAACTACCACTTATTTGAGAAGAAACTACAGTTGGGTATCCATATCTTGAAGGTATCTTTAACCTTAACTACACAATGAGTGCTACACATCATAGGAACTGTGGTGGTGTCACTGCCATGAAGGAGTGTGTAATTAGCTGCAGGTGTTTTTCCAACACTGTTGGGCTTTAATAAGGGCTGTTAATAAAACCTAGTCCTTTTGTACAGTTTGGCTTTCATTTCACTTGAGGAAATTTTATAAACTTGTTTACATATTTCTCAGAGATGTAGATCTGTAATTCTGTCAATGATTTTACAAGGTTAATGGTCTCTGTAATTACAACAAATGAATGAGAAACTGAACTACTTTAAATTTATGCACTTCAGTCAACCATAAAAGCAGCAAACTCTGCAAAGAACTTGGATGTATGAAACAGAGTAAAACCCACCTTTTTGCTGACAGCTCCAAAGCAATGTACAGAAAAGGACATGTTCCTCTTAATGGTGTGCTTAGACTCTTAAGTATTTTGAAACCTTAAATCCTAAGAATAGAGATTAATACAATCTATATTCTAATTCCCAGACCTAGATGCATCTGAGAAATACTTTACTCCAGAGGTATAATTTCAAATAAACAAACACACACCAGAATAAAAGCTCATAATGTGATACTGAAGGCTCAAAAACATAGTTTCTTTTTTTTCAGAAGCATATTTATTATCCAAGATGTTTTTCATTTAATTTAAACCTCATTTTCTTTTATTTTTTATTTAAACCTCAAGCTTTTAATTAGCATATATTTAAATAAAGGAATTTAATTAGAACTAAATAGCACTGATAACAAAAGCTCCAAGTCCCTTATTAAAAAAAAATTTAAAAATCAATCAATCTAAAAGAAAGTCAATTAAGACTTGAAAATGTCACAAAATTTGTTTAAAAATTTCATATTATGCCTTGATGATTTTTTTATTCAATTAGTTGACATACATTAGCAAGTAAAAGGCTGGATCACATCATACGCCTTTTTAAGGTCAAATAATCTGAAGTTGCAATAATTATAACCCAAATTTCTACATGGAACTAAAACTTTCATCATCTAAACTTCACTAAAGAACTTGATTTAAGAGCAACAACATAACAGAAGTTCATTCTAGAAAAAAGGAAAGGAATAAAATCCCCTGATACCTAAGGGTTTTTTTAAGGACCAGAAGTTTCCTATTGCCTCAGAGAGGTTAGAAGTTGCTTCACACTCTTGAACTCTGATTAGCAGTTATTCACGTGCAAAGAAACAAATTCTTTGAATGTGACATTCTACCTTCTTGTTGGATGAAAAACATGAATGCATGGGTTGATGGGAAGATGGGAAGGTTATTAATGCAATTCATAAGCCTCTTGGACTACTGGCAGAAATCCAACAGAAAGGTGTTAAGAAAGTCTTGAACCTATTATCCACAGATATATACTCTTATAGGTTATTTATTTAGTTTGACCTCCTCAATAGAAGGAGCAATTTTCAAGCTCATAAATTTTTACTGAGCATATTTTTAGAAAGACATCCATCCTCTTGCAACAACCCAGCCGTAAAAGTGCCCCCAACCCTCATACCCATTTGGTAGAGTGGGAAGTCCATCTACTCCTTACACTGATAACTTAAGCAAAGCCTGTTTAACCAGGCTTTGAATGGAGACTATACCTTGCTCCAAAATCTTTTCTTTTGCCTTTATAACGATTTGTGCTTATTTGCGCAAGCAAGGCTGACAGACAGCAGCATACAGACACACATCAATACCTATCACTTGAATTTTGTTTGTAAGCCGCAGCAACAATCCTTAGCTTGGCATGGCGTGCAAAATAAAGCATTTTTGATTATGCAAATAGTCCTCTGCTTTGTGAATAGGGCCTCAAGTGATTCAAATGTTAATTCTGTCAGAAACCTTGATGCAAAGCCAGTATTTCAGCCATGTCAGCTTTATAACCAAGACTTTCTGAGAAACAAATAATTGCAAATTGAAAAATATCTTTTAGGATCACAAATACATTGTGATAAAGTAACCTGGAAAAGTGTGAAAGTTCTTTACAGGTTTTTGTCAATGGGCCCACGACCTGCTGGGCTTTGCTTTGAGTTAGATGCCCCTTCAGGAACTGGCAGTTTCCTACTGGCAGCAACATAGGCACTAACTAACTGAGAAAACTAGAAATGAAATATCAATAGCAAATTTTTATCTTGTCCACAGTTTAATGTATGAAATGTTTGGGGTTTGTGTCTTCTGGTTTTCTTAATAAAAACCTCACACAATCCAGTGAATATTTGTATGAAAATGTTCTCACCAGTATTAAACACATTTTTCAAGCTCTCACAGCACACAAAAGAGCAAGCATGTGCCCTGGATTTCAAAGAAATAGGGGGAAAGGACATGAGTAAGAGTGTGTGTGTGTGTGTGTGTGTTATCCTGCCATTTGAGAGTGAAATGTGTAAAAAGTAGGGGGGTTTTTTTCTAGTTATAAAATTTTGGAAATATTTGGACCACATAAAAGTAAGTCAATACTGACTGCTTCCAAACTAGAACTTAAGAGATTTTCTTTTTACTTTGCAAGTACAGTTTGATTTTTTTCCAGTCAGTTGTATTTAAACTATCACAGTAACTTGAGTTACTTTGTCCTTTCAAGTTTTAGGAGACATGAGGGAAGGGAGGATGTTTTCAAGTGGAAGCCAGCCACACTGGCACTGCTATCACCCTGTCTGCAAAGCTAGCATGGTGGTACACCAAGATTCCTATCACCTTCTTGACTTTCTTGATTGCTTCTGCTCAGGGACAACCAGGTGATAACTAAAACTAAATAAAACCCAAGGATATTTGTTATATGATTACCTGAGCTATACAACTAAGATGGGCTTCACATAACCGACTCTCAGCTGAAGTTATCCATAGACACAAAAAGGGCGTTAGGAATCTTCCACAGGAGATCCAGAGCAAAACATTAAATGCTTAAAATTAGCTCTCATTGACAGTGCAAGCTCTGAGCATCTTCTTAAGGCAAAATCCACAGCATTCTTATTCGCATTAAGCCCTCCCTAACATCCCAAAGTAACAAAGAAATCTGGTCAGTACCACTTCTGCATTGATTAAGGGAACTCTGAATCAAGCTTCACAAGATGAGGAGGACAAACAAGCTATATCAGATCAGAACAGATATAAATCACCAAGTTTAGCACAGCTAACATATCCTTATTTACAAGGCTTCCTCCATTCATTTTGTTCTTAGTTCATTTTTCACTTAGCTCCAGCTAAATCTGCTGCCAGATGAGAAGCAGTGGAAGTTTGTGACAAGTGGCCCAGACCTTAAAAATTCAGAAATACACAGTTCCAGATTCTACAGCTGTATATCCCATAGTGCTGACTTTTAGACTCCACTGTCATGGCTTGTATTTTAATAAATGGGTCAGAGGTGGAAGGTCACAATATCCTATTACCAGTCTCTGAACCATCCAGTTCCCCTTCATCGCAGCAGAAAAATGCGATACATTATCAGCTTCTTTTTTTATATTGCTTACTAGGGACGAACATTCCTAAGTAAAATAATGTGGATATTCATTTTCATTGCTTTGAAGAAGACAGTAAAGGTCAATTTCTAATTTTGAAATGCTACTCTCTTCATATTGATTATAAAGCCTGAAAGCAGTAACTCCACCCATGCTGCAAGAAAAGATCCCATTATGAAGCATGTATTTCAGCTCCATATAATTCCTGAATGATAAATCTCCCACCTCTCTCAGCAAAAACTGAAAAATTGAGCTAAAATGTTTGCACCACAGTCTTCAGCCTATGGAAAAGTACAAGAGCGGAAAAGGAGCAGTGCTGTCTCCTGAAGGAACGGCCTGACCCAGACAGCTGTGCCTACAGCACCCAGCAGCAGCTAGACCAAAGGAAAAAAAACAGCTTATGAAGAAAAAGAAAACAAAAACAAGGGAGGAAAAGAAAGAATGTCTTTTTTTCCTCACATATGTAATTTCAATATAAGATGTATTTGCTAACACTTTTTCCACTGTTTTGATTATAACTGATGTTCTTCTTCCTGTGAGGAAGGTATTAGTGCATGCTTCTTATTGACTACCGTGGCTGCTGTCATATTTCATGTCAGTACAAAGATGTAGGCTAATGAAAATATCTCCCAAGTATTTTGAAGTTTAGAAACAATTCATGTTTTAATATCTTAAGCAAAGTACAGCGATCTAAATATAGCATTTTACTGTACTGGGATTTTTTACTTCCCTGAATAGACAACGTATTTAAAGAAGAATTGAATCTTTACCACAAAAGATGGGAATAAAAGGCAGCAAAGCAAAATACTGCAGTGGCCTCAGCCTCTTTCAGCAACTAGCAAGCCCCATCATTCGCAAATAATGTTTCTCCCTTTTATGTAAGAGTGATTTATATAGGTATTAAGACAGAATAGTATTTTGTGTCTGGAGAGGGACTAATGGTGCTTAATTTTAGGACCTGTTTATAAAGAAGTTACAAATTTGCAATAAACTGATAGGGTTTTATTCAAAGAAAAAAAAAAGTAGTTACTGTGCTGTGGATGGAGACAAAAGCATTGAAAACAAAGGCACCGTTGTGGATCCAGCAGTAGCACATGCACGTCTTCATCGTTATACTCGTGCCTGAAGAACCAGGACCGTTTCATACTGTATTTCTAAATAAATTACACACATCAAGAGAATTAGGATAATTCATTCTTGAACTTTCTGTGTTAAAACACAAAAACTGTTCTGATGATGTGCTTACGAATGATGACTGTAGTCAGTAGCAAGAAGATTGCCTTGTGTCTCAGCCACAACTTCTGACAAAAACGGACATCTTTCATGGGAAGCATTTTATCTTTATCTAGATGCAGGTAAACATCCAACTCACACTGGACATTCTCTGGGTTGATCAAAGCCAGTACGCGACTCTTCACAAAGGATTTGGTTGTTTGGGGGACAGGGTTAATCGGCTTTCTATATCAAGTCTTTAAGACATATGAGACACACATGCACACACAACATATATATGCACCCACGCACTTCTTTCCATACATGTAGTGATGTATTTCCTTCAAGGGGGGAGAGATTTAACACCAGGAAACCACACAACCGTCTCACGTCCTTATTTTGCATTTACCCGAAGTTGAAACTGGTTCTGCTGAGACAGAACAGTCAGCTACTAGTTTAACAGGCAAAAAAGACTAAGGAGAAAACTCATGCTAACTGAACCGGTTCAAACACTGAGTTGCCACCTTGCTCTGATACTTTCAAAATCCAGGACGCAGCAGTGGAAAACTGCACAGAAAGCACTCAGAGGTCTTGACAAAGACAAATGTCTCTGTGCAGATTTAAAGTCCCCCCTTTAATCACAAGGCTAAATGGTACTGTTGCTAAGATTATTCCTTTCACAAAAGGGAGATATAACAAAGAAAAAACAATTTGAAGAATTAGCTAGGTTCAGGAGACATTTCTTTGCCTCAACACCAGATGCTATAAAAGTTTTATTTCACCAGGTGGCCTTGGAAGGTATTGGCACTTGGAAGGCATCTCCCCTAGGGTCTCTAAGCAATTCAAGCGGAGATGCCATCACTTGCTAGCATCTCCATTCATATTAACAACCAGCTAGTATCTGTATCACCAATTCAATCCACTCCAACTGGGATATGGTCACAGGGTAAAAACTAATGCTGCTTGGAGCAGGATTAACTTAGCTCTACGTTTTATGGTGGTAGCATGTGCTATAAGAGGAGGTTAAATTTGCATACAGCATAAAAAGACTGACCCTCATCAACTGCCACTCAACAAGAAAGCCATGAGGGCTGCATAAGGGTTCTGTATGACTTATAGTTACATAATATATATGAAGAAAGGATTGCCACCCTCCTTTTACCCTCCATATTCTGTAATTACCATCTTTTTTCCTACCCTTCCCGTCATACTATGAGGGACAGCAAGAGCAGCAGACCAGACAAATCTGTAAGGCAACCGTTCCAACTCCTGCATTAAATAGGGAAGAGAAGAAATGGTTTTTGAGCAGAAGAAAACTGCTCAGAGCAGAAGGCCCCAGCAGGGCCAAAAGCCAAGTCAGAGAGCCCTGAAACTCAGGTCTGAGGAAACTGTAGGCAAATGTACCTGAGAAGAGTTCAATAGTGCCCCTGAACTTACGGATTTGTAACCTTCTAGCACTGGAACTAGCACGAGATCCCTTATCCAACACCTTCCATGTGAATACTGAAGATGCAGAGACAACTTCAGTGGAAGTAGGGCAGAGTCTGAAAGGTCTACCATTAAGCTAACTGATAACAAGGATGAGGAAAGGATTCCTGATGGCAAAATGATGATATTAAAAAAAAAAATCAAAAAATCCTCAGTGTCACCCCATTCTTTTCTTGCTTGAACTGTGCCCAAGAACAAAAGCCAGAAGAAGATCACAGCTTGCACATCAAAAGTATTGAATCAAGATTCAATTGATACAGCTGTGTTCCGTCTCAGCAGGCTACAGATAAAATATTGGAGGGGGAATGGGAGGAGGATAGAGGGGACAGAATATTCTGTGGAACAGATTTAGCTCTATGAAGCTGGATAATTTGGAATTTTCATTTGTACTTTTCAGAAAAGCATGACACTTTTCCCACATGATGGGAGTTCATCATAGAGTTTAAAATTTATGTCATGATTCTCAAAAGGAAACACCATCATTTATGTTGCATTTATGTAACCCCAGCTCTCCTGAAGGTTTTATAATCATGAGAACCACTAATTTGTTAGATGGTAAAAAGAAAAAAAAAAAGAAGGAAGAAAAAAAAAAAGGAAAGGCTATGCTCAGCCTATGAATAGCAAAGAACAAAGAAACAAGCAGGACAGACTTTATTAATGTCTGCCATTTCTGAGCACCCTACACGGACAGAAGCCTTCGTTTGGTCCACCAAAAAGAAGTAAGGAAGGAGCACAGCACAATTTGGACACACTGAAAAGCAAGATACAATAACATCACAGTAACAACTCACACTGTATCTGAGATTGGAAAACTATAAGCTCTCCCATGTTTGTCTGACACAGCCAGAAACTCAGTTCACTTGTTTCAGACAGTCAGTCCAACTGCTTTCAGAGCAAGGCAAATGAATACTGTCAGTAAAAAAAATTAGCAGCCAGTCAGGGCTGGGGAGAACAGAAGGAGGGAAAGCAGAAAAAAGACGAAAGCTCCTGCTGCTTCAAAGCTCCACATTGCCAAGGATCTAACATGCTTCTCTCAGACATACACAAATGCACACAAACACACATGCAAGAGAAAGCACAAATGAAATATGGTTGAAAATCTGAGCTATCAAAAAATGTTCAGTCACAAAAACTCCAGAAATTAAAGGTAATTTTTCTATTAGTAATGTTTAGTAAGAATGAATATCTACTTCTCTATAACTTGACAGCATATTTAATAATAATTAACATCCAAAAGTCTTGGAAATTTTAAAAGCTGACTTCATTTCATAAGAAAGGTCCCAGGACATCGTTTTCCAAATGTACTGTGGTTTTGGAAGCCCAACCTGTCTTAATTTGGAAATCTTGTATTCCCCTTTTAACTTGAGGAAGCATACAGTTTGGGTAAGGCTGCAGGACGCCCATAACAGAAAGAGACCAGACAGAGTAATTAAAATTACTGGAGTTTCTTTACTTTTGAATACTTCTTGACCTTAAATATCCAGCGACAAAGTGTCCCAGAGGTTCTTGGCTTGTGTGTTTTATTTTTAACAACACTGAAAACCAAAGCTGTTATGACTACAAGCTGCATTGGCTTTGCAGGGACTTCACAGTTAATTGAGCTGTAACTATTTAGCCTGCAGTTAGGCACCAGCTCTGCCAATTCTGTAGGCAATGAAAAAGTTCCACAAGCTACAGCCAAGCTACTGTCCTTTTCTTTTTTTACTTAAATGCTCCAAAGCAATGTGGCTTTTGGGGAGAGTGAACTTATCCTCAGACTCTAAAAACGTAAAGACACAAAACCCCTATAGTAACTCATGTGACATGCATGCTCAGAATAGTTACATCTTAATAGTTACATTTGTAAGAGGATGATTTAACTTCCAAAAAAAGGAATAATTTACACTTTACTGGCAGACGAAGATGAGATTCCCATTGCAGTTTTCATGTTTACCTTCTACCAGTAGATCAACCAACAATTACTCTTAAAAAAACAGGCAGATGTTTCACTGTGCCCTTGACCTACAGCACACAACCTTCCATACCTACTCTAATACAATGAATAGTAGGCTTATCACCATGAGTCATCTAACTAGTGCCATGAGGTCATTTGTTGACTTAAGGTTGTAAAGATCATTATGCTATGTATCACTCAAAAATCACTGAGCTGGGAAGTGTGTGCAATAACCCAGGTAATAATTCAATATGAGGTCACAAGAGTTATCTACTGAGTAAAAATATAATTTTCTGTTGCCCTTCCTTAGATGGTACGGGTACAGACTGTGCTATTTCTCTTGGATAATACAGAAGCACAGCTGCTTTACATCACTTGCAGTATTGTTACTACAAAGCAATATTTTCCATTGTGCACCCATTAGGAACACCGAGCAATAAATTACACATTCACTTAGGTAAGAGCAAAATGCTGATCTTCCCTGTACTTTTTTCTTAGCAGTTACTCTGCTTCAGTTTTCCACAGATAAAAGTTTTGTGAAGATTTATCCCCTCCAGCCTGACAACTTCAGAAGGGGAGGCCTCAGAAAACCTCCCAACCTCAGAAAGCCTGTCCAGTCTGGGACATAAAGGCAGACTCGCATTTCTTTCTTAAAGAACCTTTAAGATTTTGGGGTTTTGTTTCTCTTCCTCCCTCTTACCACACACCGTGAGACATGGATGGAAGAGGCCTGAAACTTTGAAGACTTTTGAAGATGTTTTGTGGCCAAGAATTAAGCATCTCTCCTTCCTGCTCTATACCGGCACTCAAATGCATTAAGTTTTCTCCCACAAGTCACAAAACAAACATTCAGTATGCATGCTGAACTGCACTTTAAAAATTTAAGTTAAAAAAATTTATTATGCAAATCTTGTGTTCTTTGTAATTTTATAATGCAAGACAGCTGGCTGTTTCCAAAGCATTTATGTGCTATTTTTCCACACTGCTATCCATACGCAGCATTAAGGTAATAGCCTTTGACACTGGAGTAGATGGAAAATTATCTGGGCAACTGTCAAACCAAAGATGTAGAGACAGTCTCTGACCTGAACACTTTTAAATGTGGAACACAAATAGATACAAATACATATTAATTACAAGATATAAATACAAAAATTAATGCAAAAGAGAGAAATAAACTAAAAGTTGTGTAACACGCTTGGAAGAAGGGGCAGGCAACTCAAGAAGAGTACAGGGAGCTCATTAGGTTGTGCAGAGAGGAAATCAGGAATGCAAAAGCCCAGCTAGAGCTCAATCTGGCCACTGCTGTACGAGGTAATAAAAAATGTTTTTTCAAATACATTAACAGCAAAAAGAGAGCCAGGGAGAATCTCCCTCCTCTGGTGGATGCGGGGGGGAACATTGTCACCAAGGACAATGAAAAGGCTGAAGCACTTAATGCCTCCTTTGCCTCAGTCTTTAATAGTCAGACCAGTTATCCCCAGGGTATTCAGCCCCCTGAGCTGGAAGACAGGGACCGAGAGCAGAATAAACCCCCCACAGTCCAGGAGGAAGCAGTCAGCGACCTGCTGCGCCACCTGGACGCTCACAAGTCTATGGGGCCGGATGGGATCCACCCGAGAGTGCTGAGGGAGCTGGCGGAGGAGCTTGCCAAGCCACTCTCCATCATTTATCAGCAGTCCTGGTCAACGGGGGAGGTCCCGGATGACTGGAAGCTAGCCAATGTGA
>WAAD01026893.1:0-15169 GCA_013389945.1 Fregata magnificens | reverse complement strand
GAGGTGCTGGAGCGTGTCCAGAGAAGGGCAACGAGGCTAGTGAAGGGACTAGAAAACAAGTCTTATGAGGAGCGGCTGAGAGAACTGGGGTTGTTTAGCTTGGAGAAGAGGAGGCTGAGGGGAGACCTTCTCGCTCTCTACAACTATCTGAAAGGAGTCTTGGACTCTTCTCCCAAGAAACTAGCGATAGGACGAGAGGAAATGGCCTCAAGTTGCATCAGGGGAGGTTTAGATTGGACATCAGGAAAAATTTCTTTACCGAAAGAGTGGTCAAGCATTGGAACAGGCTGCCCAGAGAGGTGGTGGAGTCGTCAACCCTGGAGGCGTTCAAAAAAGGTGTAGCCGTGGCACTCCAGGGCCTAGTTTAGGAGTCATGGTGGTGTTAGTTGACGGTTGGACTTGATGATCTTAGAGGTCTTTTCCAACCTTAATGATTCTATGATTCTAATCATGGCATTTAAATGGCGAAGTACAAAAACACCTACAAAACATGCCTGGTTTGGATGATGCTTTGAAACATCACCTAAGCATACGGGAAATAAAACATTACCATTACTAAAACACTAGAATAGAGTTTTATTACTAATAGTAAATCAAATTAAGCACAGCAAAAGAGCGGCGATACTTCCAAGGGTGGAAAACGAAATCAAATACAAAACAGTTTTCACAATTAGGATGGGGAAGAAATAATTTTACTGCCCAAGAAAGGAATACAGTAAGCAAGTTAACCTCACAAGCAAGATAGCAATAAAACCAAGGGATGTTCGTCTACATACATACCCAAAAGGCAAATCTTTGTCATGCTGGATATAAGGAATATTATTACTCAGAAATCAAACAAGATAACTACAGAATCGTAAATCAAGCTGTTTCCAGAATTAGAGTCTACCGCACAGTTCAGTATTTAGCCTAGATGAACGTATGATATTACAGGAAATTAGGGGAATGAAATGTCTGAGATAAAAGTTAAGGTCAGTGAACTTTTCCACTGGCTGCAGTGGATTTAATAACACTTCAAGTCTGATGCTGAAACATCTCTGAACAGTTTATAAAGAGAGTTACAGTAAAAGAATAAACCACAGCTACACTAACACAGAAAACAAATAATTTGCTAATCTGTATTCTACTGAATTTAGTTTAAATGAGAAAATGGTATGTAAATTACTTTCAGACTCCATACTGTCTCAGATATCACAGTCGCAGGTACATTTAGAATACCACAGTAATATGGTGGCCTGCACCACTCATATATATATGATCAGTAAATCACGTAGGTTTAACCCACTCAGGTATACGCATCCAATCAGTTGCACTTTTTTACCTTTTTTCCTTTTTTTTTTTCCTTTTTCTCAGGCTCTTCAAAAGTAAATTAGATTATCCCAGACTAAGTGAGCTAAATTCAGAATGAAACATCCTGTAAACTGCATGCCACTAAATGAAAGCATCAATAAGTTGATACAACTGACTCAGACCAAGTTGAAAGAACATGTAGCACAGGCTACTTCTAAATTTTGTTCTAGAAATTCAATAGAGGGCTGAGCAGCACTGATAAGTAAGCCACATTTACCTACTTTCATTCAAACCTACGTAACTTTGACAAATGGTAGATGACACAAACTCACATCTGCTGTAAAAGCAGAATTACTTTATAAGCTTTAATCAAAGTTTCAGCTAAACCTCCCCCAATCATTAACACTAATATGATTTTTCTTATGCAGCTTTACTGGGGGATTTTTTTTTTTTTTTTAACTTTTCCTTCCATTTTTTGTTTCAACCAAGTCAGTGCTTGTTTCCACAGTCACATATTCCATATTTATATCCCACATTTTCCTACTTCTCTTAGTCTTTCTTCTTTGTAGCTTTGTTTTTCTTTGAGCTTCATTCTGCTGCTGTCACAACAGTAACAATACGCTTCCCTGTACACAGACAGCTACAAAATTCCCTCAGCATGACCACTGCTTAAGATTTCAGCCTGTAACTTCCCCCTAATTAACATCACACAGCATCCCCATTAGGAGTACAGCGCAGGAATGATATTTTCTCTCCCTGCTTTACCCAAGGAGCCATGAGAAATGTTAAACAATTTACTTACAGTAGTTTTAATTTATAAATAACTAGACTTCTGCCTGAATTTGCCTTGCATTGATGGACAATTAGAAAATAAGGAAAATAAGGAACAAGTCAAGGTCAAAACCTGCCTGGTTTCTCCATTATGAAAGGCTTTGGAAAGAAACGTCCTCCAACAGACCTCTGGCTTATGATACCATACATGCATTTTTTGATTAGGGCAACACTAGTCCTCAGATAACTGAAATTAGAAGTTGATCTCATCTTCAGTGGTATTTGCCCTTGTTCTAATTGTCCCAGTCTAAATTATAGGGCTGGAGCCTTCAATCAGCCAACAGAGAGCAAGAAAAATCTGCTTAACACAGTGTCTCATTCTTACTGTTTTTCTGTCTCAAACTTATCAGATAAGTTCAAGAGCTTATACAAGCATTTTTTTTCCTCTTTTTTTTTTTTTCCCCCACCCATGTAGCTGAGATCTGCCATGGCTGCATTACAGAACCCAGCATGTCCAAGATGGATTAGATGCTGCTAAGAGGAAAGCAACAGCTTCCTCAGATCCTGCTAGTGAAGTCCACAGCTGTAGCATTACCGTTAAATAATACAGGTCTGGCAAAACATCACTGAGATTACCTTCTGAAAGTTACATTTGTAATATAGCCTTCCTTACTTTTCTTGCCCTAATATTTGTTTCTGACAAAATCAAAACAAACAACAGAAAAGCCAAAGCCTAACTAGATACAGATTTTTCCCCCTCCCATCATACATATCATGTATGTCTGACTTCTACGTGATATAGAACATACAAGACTGTATTTCTACTAATAGCTCCTACAGATCTGAAGTTCCACTATCCAAGAGACAGGGTTACACTTACAAAAAAAATACCACAGACAAACAACCTATAGCCTGAGTTTGACCCCACCTAACCAAGAGTCTACAAAGCTGAGAAAAACCCCTCTGATTAGCCTAATACACTTTGGATCTAGTCCTAGCCTAGATGAGTACTTAGAAAGACAACGGATGCATATAGTCCCATCAAAATCAGTGAGACACCACATACTTAAGAAAATATATATTAATTAATAACTTTAAAAGCTTTTCTAGACAAGAGTTTTGTTCTACTAATCTTAAAGTACCAGAATTTTAACTGGCTTCAACCACAGTGCTGTAGCCAGGGTTAAAAGGAAAACTCCAATGACAGTGTGAGAAGTATTTTCATGCAAGTGTGCCTTTATAAAAAAAAAAAAATCAAGTGGAAAAATCTCTGTTCTTCCTCCTAACAAATACTTATTTATACTGAGCTCACACAACAAACTTGTTATGAAGGAAAACACATTATACTGTATTTGACAGTTCTAACGCTATAAATTTTCAACTAGACCAAGCTCACATTAAAAAAACCTTTTAAGTGTCACTAAAAAGGCACAAGAAAGCCCTATCTACTATTTTCTTATAAAGTCAGTACCATATCAACTAAAAACCTGGAGAACAATAAACATATTTGAAACACAGGCTGTTATGCCTTGAACTTGGCATTACAAATTTTGGAAGCTGCACTTATAACCCTCTGCACACCTCGTTATTGTGGCACAGCTGCGGGGACAGACAGCTCACAGATAAAATATGTATCATTATAATGTGTCAGATCATTCAATAATTATTAGTCAAACAAAGCAGTACAGAAGAACTGCTGAAACTCCTTCATAAATTGACCACCCACGGTTTTCCCTCCTTTGTGAAAAAGCCCCCTTTAAAATGCATAACCTTGGGATGGAAATCCACAAGACTTTAAAGGTTTCTAACTTCAGGGTGTCAATCACACGCAACACGGATTATTTCTGCCCAGTCCACCCCCAAATGGGCTCATTGTACAGGCAGATATACAGCATATGGATGGCTGCAGGAAAATAGGCAGGAGTGAGGGACAAGGGAGCTGCAGCTGCTGGGACCGCAGCTGCGATGGCCATGAAGCCGCGTGCCTCCCATGCAGGGCCACACTGTGGACCCTGTGAGGGCTCACGTTCTGGTACCTCGCTGGCTCATCCCACCTCAGGAATCAGGCTGAGATAGTCAACACAGTTTTAAAAGGTCCCTCAAAAGCTCAACAGTCTCGTCTGTTTAGTTCACTACTAAATTCAGCTGAGTCTGAATCAGTGGTGTGATGGTAAATTGTTTATTATTTCTCTACCAAGGCTCATTTTTAGTACCTTCTACCAGAGGAGGCCCACGCAGAGAAGGCACATCCAGCAATTTCTGCAAAGGAGCTCGACACAGGCAGGCTCAGATAAAGCAGCCATCACTAGGGACCACGAGAGGCTGACAAGGAAGGATAAAGGAGCAGAGCAGAAAGCATGACAGGCATCTCCAAGCATGCTAGGTAACAGTCATTCCCAAGCCATGCAAGTTAGAGTCCATGGGGAAGGAAAAACAAACAAAAGCTAGTCCCAAACTACACACAGCTTCTAAGACATCTGTATTTTTGCTCCCTGATCTTCTGATTGCCTTCGTCAAGAAACACTTTTCTTCACTTCATGCCGCGGGTATATGAAAAATTACATCTAGCTTCATCTTAGGTGCTGCCTCCAGGCAAGAAGCGAGACTTACACAGTTCCCTCATCTTCCAGAGTTACTTCTCACACCCACCTTAAAACATGCTCTTAAGTATTCATTTGTCTAGTTAATCTAACAGGAGCCAAAGCAGAGGCAGAGCTATATTCTTTAACAAGAACTCCCACAGAAAAGGCTTTGTTTTTGAAGCACCGAAGTTTCTTCCTGAGAACATAACCATATAATTTGAATTCTCAAGCTATTCACTATAGCATGGCACAGAAATAAGAAGTGCAATGTAATTACAAAAAAACCCCATGTATAATCATTAAATGTGAGTGCGTACCTTCCCTGATAGCGGTAAATGGGGTTCCTTCCTCTTCTTGTAATCTAATCACCTTCAATGCCACCAGCTTTCCATTTACCCTGAAAGGGAAAGAGGGGAGGGGAAGGAGAAATAAAAAACAAAATTAAAGCAGAAACAGTATTTCTCATAATAGAACTTGTTTCCCATCATGTACTTATTCAATTTCTTCCTGTCAATGCCAGTGATTCATTTATAGCACTGTAAGAAACACTTCATAGCTTCAATAATGTCAACTTTATATTTTCACACTCAGATGCAATCCAAGAAATGATCTCAGTTTTCTGTAAGTCAGTCTGTTTCCTTTCTATCACAGCACTAAACTGAAGCTTTGTTAAGAAGTCTCACATTGTAAAATATGGTTTTAAAGTATCTGTCCTTTATTTCATCAAATTGTTCAAAGAAAAAGGCATATGATTTTCATCAATCACCCCACTTGCAGTATATCCATTTTTGTACTGATTGCCTCCTTCCCACTGCATCGCGCCCATAATTATCGCCCTCAAAAAGCTATGAAAGTTTGAGATAGGAAGTATTTTTTAGGTCATTCTGGCCATTTCCTTTTAGGGCAGGATTGTTCCTAAGGTAAATTCTTGACTACATGGCCCAGGCTAGTGTTAGATTATAATGATTCTCATTTATAAGATTATAAAAATTTTGTGCTCCAAGGGATGAAACTTCACAACAGGTCACTCTAGTTTCAAATCTATTTGGCTGATTTAACCTCTAGCATTCAAAATTTCACCACACATGAATCACATTCAAGGCCTTGCAAAAAAATCCAGTTGGTTCAGTTTATCCAAACTAAATCTCACAAAACCTGAATGAAAGAGAAAAACTAATATTGATTATCCTCCTCAAGAACAAACTCATACTCTGAACTTTAACAGACTCCCCAGGTATGACAAGCAATGGTGAGGATAGATTATGGAAAAGGTATAACACAGTTGCCAAAATAATAACAACAACAATAATAATTACTATTACTATTATTAGTGCAATTTCTTTCTGTAAAAGCAAAATTAGCCTTTACAGCCACAAAGCGCAAGGAAGCATCGGAGCTTTCACACTCCTGCAGTCATGGAGGCAATTCCCTATTTTACTGGGCCCTAGAAGATGTATTCATTTTTCTAAGCAAGATGATACACACACCTACCAAGTCTGAATTAATCTCTTCCTTCAGGCTTTTCATTTTTGTAGTTAGATGACTTCAGTGACAGGATGGCTACCATCTTGTTTCTTCTGATTATTCTTCTTTTACAATTGCCAGAATCTCATTAGCCCTATACACAGCATTGTGTAATGACTCTGAGCAACTTAAGAAACCCTGGCTATCAAAAGACGGTTTACTCATCACCTTCCAACTATTCATAATACTTCAGACTGGCACCAGTTCAAGTCTTAGGTCGCTAGTCACTGTTGAAAGATAATTATCAGCTTAACCCTACTGGATTACCTGGATTTCTCCTTATAATTGCCGTACATATATTTTTGTTTAGACTTAAACAGAACTTCTGGCGTCAGAAAAAGATAAGCCTTGCCCCAAGTAACTTCATGTGTCACACACAGACAGGGAATAAACCATAATAAAAGCAGAAGTAGAAAGACTGATGACAGACATGCAGTTCATATACATGCATAGTTTTCAATTCCTCTATCAACGCACCACCCTACCTATCACATACATATGAATAAGTTAGACACCTGGATAACTTGATTATTTTACAATAGATTAAATAACTGTGCAGGAGGAATTTAAATAAGAAAAGCAAGATCATTTTGCAGATCAAGAACAGGACAGATGCTGTGTTCAGAGAAGGCAATGCAGAATACAACGGGAAAAAGCAGATCAAGGAGGTACTAAGGAAATAGGGATGTAGAGTCTCTTGCCAGAGAGACAGGCAAATAGCATACAGCATTGTGTAGATTATGTCCTTTTTAATCCAAAATTCTACATTCCATTGATTCATTAAGAGTAATAAATAACATAAACAGCAATAGTATGGAACTAATTTTGAAGAATTCACAATTAAACACAGTAGGTGGGCTGTGCTATTTAGTTATCACTGCCACTTTGTCATTGGTACCTGTCATCATCTTGATAGACATCATGGCAACTCTTAATACTACAGAAATGATTGAACTAATCTGAAGTAGTGTTCCTCTGGGATTTCATTCTCCCCTTTTAGTATTATTTATCTCCAATATATCAATCTATAACTTCCAGAATAAAACAGCCTCCTTATTCTCATTTGCTAGCCCGTCATTAAAAGCTTTTTTTCAGCTCATTTTCTATAAACAGGAGCATATAAATCTGCAGCTGTGAGAAATGACGAAGTATCATCAATTAAAAGAGATAGGTGTGTATATTCACATCCTTTAACTATTCTCCCACTGATGCAATCTCAGGATGCAGTTAGATGATGCTGCAGAGATGAGCTAAGGGCTACCTTAGGGTATAGCCTTGCTCCTGCTAAATCCCTGCCACACACTCCTGCCACTGTCTTGTATTTGCCCTCATTCCTGCTAGACCCTACAGTGAGACTGCTTAGGGAGCTTAAACAGGAGAAGACTGGCCTTTCCAAAAGAACTAAATCATATTTTTAAAAATGACAAAGGCATCTTTCACAATTTAAAAGCAAACCCCACTAGAAAATGTATGAGAAGAACTGGGATCACCTCTTGAGAAGCAACGAGCCACGGGATCAAGCCAGCTATGTCATGAAATTATGCCCTGAATCTTGTGATGACATGCCAAAATAATGTAGCAATTTCCTTAGAAACAACATAGAAAAAGAGAGACCTGGTGAAAATTACCTCTGCAACCTATCAGAACTTGTCTTTGCAGTCTTCAGCAGTGATCAGATAAGGTTAGCAGAATTCCTCCCAGATATTACTTCACATTTGTCTTCCACAACTTTCAAAGCATGCTCAGTATCTTCATTATTTTCAAATACAAGTAGAAAAACTGACAGGCAGACAGCCTTTTAGACAGTGAAAAGGCAATGCTGCTGCCCCTTTTAACATCTAGGATTCCTTAAACCACCTCGCTTGCTCACTGTCCAAAGTAAACAATTTCACAGCTTCTCAAAACAATACTCTTAACTGGGTCAAGGATTTCACTTATCTTATCATCTGATGTCCATCCTGTCAACTGCCTCATTAGTTTCTATTAAGGACAATATTGATTTCAAAATTCCTATTTTCTAATTTACAAGCCATCCTCCTTCCTAAACCAACTCGCTCTCTCTTTCTCTCTCTTATCCAAAAATCTTCAGAGAAAGGACAGAAGTCCTGAAGCCTCTCTAATTATCACACAAAGCTACTTTACTCTAGGCAAATCACCAGCAGCTGATGGACAGTTTTCCCATTTATGGAAATTTGGCATTTTAATGTTACCTAATCTCTTCTAATAAATTTCTGATTTTATATGCAATGTAGGCAAAAGAAAAATGAGTCCAAATTGGTTTATGTGGCATATAGTAAAAGTCTGTATATCATAAAAAATACATGAGCCAGCTATTACAAAAAATGTTAATATAATGTGTCATTCTGTCTTTTCTAAAACAGCACATATCAGCATTACCAAAATAAATACATTTATAAAAATGACCATTTATGAGAAAGCAGAGAAGATTAGAAATTATTTAATGCTTTAATGCATCATTAGGAACATATAATACTGATGAATATAAAGTGACTTATTGGCTTCACTGGGGATAATGCTGACGATGCCACATAGAGAACAAAAGACTACAACACTATTTTCTCAAGTTCTTCACTTATATTTACATGCAATAAATGTTCTAAATACAACAAATTTAAAAGAGTCAAGTAACCTAAAATCTGCCACTCTGATTTCAATCTGTTTATTTAATACAGTTTTACCACTGGCTGGAGTTGAAGCTGAGTTCATAACTCGAGCAAGTACTAAGCTTGGGAACATTTCTACAAAGAAAAATCAGTCGATGGTATTGGGACTTATTTGTGATACACATTTCAAAAAACTAATTTTTATGAAGAAAAGTAACTCTCAATTGTTAAATATTTATTTACACGAAAAGCTCAAAGTTTGATGATCAAACCCTGAGAATATCTAATTAGATCTACTCTGTAGTGATACTAATGTCACAAACAGACATCTAAACAAACAGACCATGGTGGCCTAATGAAACCAAGCTCTGCCAGAATTTTCCTTTGAAGAAACCTGACAGAGGCAAATTCACTGTAGGTTTAGTCACCTCTGATTATTCTACCAACGAGTAACTAATTCCACATTGAGGGAAACACTTCTTTTAATCATTATCATAAAAGACAGTTCAGTGTAAATATGGTTTATATTATATTTCTCTTACTGAAAAGGACTTACATTTATAGTTTACAAAAACCACTTACAGCCCTGCTAAAGCCCTATGGTGCAAATACTCAGGGGACTAATATGGCCCCTCAACTTCTCTTTTTGACTCCCACCATCTTTTAACCGCCATCCTAAAAAAAAGTTACCTTGTTTTAGAAGAAGCCAGTGGATTAAAGATACTTCATAATACTGACGTTTATTAGGGCTGAAAAACAGAAGATCAAAGAGTTCTGAGAGAGATGAAGGATTGTGCTGGTTTTGGCTGGGATAGTTTTCTTCACAGTAGCTAGGATGGGGCTATGTTTTGGATTTGTGCTGAAAACAGGGTTGATAACACAGGGATGTTTTCGTTACTGCTGAGCAGTGCTTACGCAGAGTCAAGGCCTTTTCTGCTTCTCACCCCACCCCACCAGCGAGTAGGCTGGGGGTGCACAAGAAGCTGGGAGGGGACACAGCTGGGACAGCTGACCCCAACTGACCAAAGGGACATTCCATACCATATGACCTCATGCTCAGCACATAAAGCTGGGGGAAGAAGGAGGAAGGGGGGACGTTTGGAGTGATGGCGTTTGTCTTCCCAAGTAACCGTTCTGCATGATGGAGCCCTGCTTTTCTGGGGATGGCTGAACACCTGCCTGCTGACGGGAAGAAGTGAAGGAATTCCTTGGTTTGCTTTGCTTGCATGCACAGCTTTTGCTTTACCCATTAAACTGTCTTTATCTCAACCCATGAGACTTTTCCTCTTCTGATTCTCCTCCCCATCCCACTAAGTGGGGGAATTGAGTGAGTGGCTGTGTGGTGCTCTCAGTTGCCAGCTGGGGTTAAACCATGACAAGTATTTCAATTATTAATTAGTGTTGTCACTGGAACTCAGGAACCCTGTTCTTCGCAGGACTCAAGGCAGTCTTATACAAACAATGTGGCAGCCCTCACTTGAACAGGAGCAGGTGAGCAGCATCAGAGCATTTACCTCCAGGTCCCTCATTCCTACCTCCCAGCCTACATACATCATTCAGTTCAAACTAATCAGCTGCTCATCTAAGCACAGGGGCTGCACTTGACTCACGCCTGCTGGAAGCAAATCACTTGGGACTGGCAGCAGGGAGAGCGATGCGCAGCACCAGTCCTCCTCCATACACCTCGCATCTCTTTGGGCCCCACTGATTTTCATATAAAGAACTGATTTTCATATAAAGAGAATTTGAAGACAAACATAGTGGTATTGCTTATAAGTCAAGTGGCCTCTTACAACTCTGCACGCAGACAGTCACAGGGGATCTTCTGAGAGATGCCATTCCACAGCTAACTCGAAAAAACATTGGTGCATAATGGCATTTAGTTGGCAAATTACTTCAGCATTTGCTCTGCCATTCCAATCACACATATATGTGGCAGTGCCAATAAATTACTATCCAATAACTTTTAGCGCTTGTATCCAATATAACTATGTTCTATCCTAGTTTTTCTACCACATTTTCCTGTGCAATCCTGGGTAAGTAATATAATAGATTTTCTTTCCTCAGTTTTGTCCCCTGCTGCAAGAGATAATAATGCTAAGTCACCTCTGTAAACTGCTTTGCAGGTTGAAGCACAGCATATATAGTGTAATGTTCTCTTTATATATACAACTGTAGAGGAAAAATCTCCCAATATTTCTTTTAAACACTGAGAAATTCACTCAGTAAGTACAGTCAAAGATTCATTTCCTAGTTAGAATCTTAGTAACTTATTTTAGTACTTACACTACTTTAATAATTTTTTCCACCATTTGGCATTTTAGTTCAACATCTAGTTATCATTAGTTTTGCATCTAGTTCAACTTGAAGTTACTGGTTCTATTAAAGATTTACAATGCTAGAGATTTTTTTAAAAGCATCTATGTACGCACTTTATAAACCCATGTCATGACTTTAAAATGTATAGTAAAAAGCAGCCTACGAAAATCAGTTAAGCACATCAGTTAAAAAAAAAATGAGGGGGGAAAAAAAGATTAAAAAAATAATTAGGAAGCTCTAGTAAGTAACCATAAAGTGCCTTTTCATAATCCATGAATATATATTCCTTTTCCAGCCATCTGGTATCCTCAGATGAAAAGAGTTTCATTTGTAGATGAACATGATTTCAATTTGCAAGAAATAAAAGAAAAGGTTCAGAAAGTTTAGGTCAGTAAGGCAACATGAACCAGAGCAATTTTGAAACATCCAGTCTAAATAAATTGGCCAAAACATGAAGAAAATATTATCTGTGAACTGGACTGTTGCACGTGAAACATATCAGGGAGCAGGTGAACACACCACCTCACATGGGCATGGAGTAAAGCCAGGAGAATGACTGAAAAACGACAGCATGACAGACAAAACCATGGCAAGTTCTTCAGGCCATCCAAAGCCTATGGCACTTGCAATAGATTGCACATAAAACAAAAGAAAAGATAATGAAAGAGTCATGGAGATTTCATGACAAGTAAAAGAAATTCTGCAACTTAAAAAAAAAGTCAGAACAGCAATTAGAGCTGTCAGTCATCCTCAGTGAAGGTTTCAGCATCATAAGTATAAAAATCAAAACACGTAAGTCATCCTTTTTCTTGTAAGCAGCCATCCACAAACATATATACGAAATATGATGGTCAGCTATATATTCATAACGCATACTACAATACATCATGCCAACAACAAATACAGGTGGTTCCCAACGATCACTCAAATATTCCCTGCTGCCCCAAGAATAGCACCACATGGAAACCGCAGCCACTGCAGAGCATGGTGCCTGCCCTCCTGAGCACGATCTCTCTCTAAGATCCACTCTTTATACCACAAACTCCCTACTGATTTTCAGGTGAATATTAAAAGGTATTGCCTTTGATGAAGATAAACATAAAATGCCCTGGCTACCTGAAAAAATACCTTTCATCTTTGGGTACATGCTGGAATCACCTTGAACACAAAAAATTCAGATTTCTAACAGAAATGGGAGGCGTACCTCAACTGAAGGACTGCCCTACATCTCTGCAGTCTTTGAGCTCTTGTTGACAGCATCAGCTTCCACTGTGCTCTGCTCAGTACTCTACCAATTTCTCATATTAATAGTTCAAAGGGATAGGGACCAGAATTTATTAAGACAAGCATTTTATTAGGAATAACTTGAAATGACGTAATTTTGTGGTAGGGAAATCAGGCAAAAATGTGTTGATTGAGCTCTCTGTTACAAATTCTACACACTTTTGCAAGACTTTAAGCATGTACAACTTAGTAATAAGTGCCAAAAAAAGTAAAGGTACACTAAAAATCACACGGACAAGCACGAAGAAGATCAAGATCACCGCAGAGCAGAAGCAGTGGAGATACCATTGGCTTGCAACTCAAAACACAGATGCATGCTGTGCGAGCAGCAGTCACAGATCACATCACTTTAACCGAGGTAATCTTTTTTAATTCTTTGCCTTGAAGGGCAATTGAACACAGTGGGAGGAGAGAACGGAAACCATGCCAACTCGTAATATTGCCAAAAGCACAGGTTTTTCCCTTAAGTGCAATATGCAGAGTTCCCAGTGCGGGGATGCAAGGCCTCCACACTGCTTTGTAATGGGCTCTGGTTGGCAGCAGCTCCCCTGTGCTGTCACCAGCTCTGTCTCCAGACTCTCATAATTCACATCAACATTTACGTGCCACAGATCAAGCCAGATCCCATTGCTCTACATTCAGGTAAATTTATAATCAGGAAGGGAAGAAGGTCATTGGCAGCAGGAAGATACACATGTCGATACAGACAGATAGCTTCTGCTCAACTGCAAAATAAAATTATAGAAGACTTCCAAAGGCACCTACAGCCCTGCACCTATTGCATGGCAAACGTTCACAGCGTTAGTCAATGGAACTTGCATCATTTTTTACAGCGTTATTAGTAAATTACTAGGCCTACTTCTCCAAAATTTTACATTTAAAAAAAAAAAGGCAGAAATTAGTTCAACATGATCTGAATTTCATGCAGTAAGCAGCCTCCTAGGATTTTATACAACAAAGTAATATGTGAGAATCTAACCTGAAGGAAAGTAGAAAATGAACATGGCAAGATGAGTTTCATTACGCACGCCTGATGTGCAACATGTGAAATCAAATAGATTTGCCTATTGGTGCAACCATCAGCCAGAAACAAATGGCTGCTTGGCTATTTCACGATAAACAAAAAAGCGCAGCCTAAGAGAATACTGCTTCACTTTCCTCAGTAGCACAGTCCCGTTCACTCTGCTGCTTTGTCACTCCAGGGAATCATTTTTTTCTGACTACAAAAAGAGAAATCCATCATCCAATAAGAGGAATTAGCCCACTTCATTTCACTTCGCTGGGATACTGCCATAAATACTCAAATAGACAGAAAAGTAATGGGTTTGATAGGAAGGCAACGGCTGACCCTGCTCCAAGTTGTAACAATCCAGGCTTGCCCTGAAAGCAAGTTGCTGCACATTACTTTAAATTTCAGGAAATGAATGGCTGATTTTGTGTCTTTGGAGGCAGGTATGTATCTCTTAGTCTTTTCAAACAGTAAGGTAGGATCATCAATTTTTTATTCCACCATTATGATCAGCAGGGGAAATAATTTAAAACAATGAAATATATCTCAGGTAATGTATTTTTTAAAAAAACTCAAACCTCACTACTTGCCGCATGCAGCTGGGGATAAATATTAAGCACAATAATTCTGAGTACAAAGCATTGTTCAAACCAGCTCAATCTGATCTTAAATTCTCCATCTTCCACTACAGTTAAGGACACATCTCAGAAACATTTTGGCAAAATGAGAAAGCCAAGCATTAGAGTTCGTTGAGAATTAGGGATTCTCAAACATTTTGACCAAAATGCACTACTTGTGCAAGTATTACCAGCTTTTCCAAATACACGTCATGTCTGTGTTCTGCAGTGTGCCATGACGGCTTAATCCTTCAGCAGTCAAAACTGGGCACATGCCAAAACAAACAGCCCTCTTTTGACCCGTTTTGCTTATTTTTCTTCCCACTGAGCCTGTAGCCAGGGGAACACACTGATGCATATCACAGTCTCACCCTACGTACCTACACTAGGTGCGAGAGAAAAAAATTCTGTATCTTTTCCTATATCATTTTAGATAAAGCGATAAACAGTCAGAGCCAATCTGCTGGAAAAACAGAAGCAAAGCTAGGCTCTCATGGAATGGCCGGAGCCAACGTTGGCCCATCCATTCGCCCCCCTGTCCATCTGTCTTCCCCAATATTATGTCATAGCAATGCTGCTCTCTCTTCTTTGAGGATACCATCTAAGCCAGAGATTACTCAATTTCTCATGGGGACAGAAGAGGTAACAGGGCCACATTACCTCAACCAACAACTCCTTTAGAAATAGCAGATGGCCCCTGTAGTGTTCCCCTGTTCTTAAGGAATAACCTCCTCCTGCTGCGAAGTAGTTCAACTGTTTCTCTAGTTCAAGAAACAGAAGTCTAGACTGGAGGTGCTGAATCTGGACAGTGTTGTGTAATATGGGAATTATTCAATTCTCAGCAGGAAAAAAAAGTAAGCCAAGCAAAATTAAGCAGGTGAAGGAATATTACTATAACATTAGAAGTATTCTCTGCATATGCATTCTTATCCACACTCTAGTTACACACACTTTTTTCAAAATACATTTTAAAGACCTTGCAAAAGATGTTACGAAGCAGCAGAATAAAGTTACATATAATTGTTATAATTCACACTACTTATTCAGAGCTTGCTATTTATAATGGAGAATGCAGAGAGCCCAGTAATTTCAATTTATTATTCAACTACCATTAAAATCACAGAATCATAGAATCATAGAATCATTAAG
>WAAD01026891.1:84571-132104 GCA_013389945.1 Fregata magnificens | reverse complement strand
TGTGTGTGTGTGTGTGCATTGTTGCTAGAAGGTGATGTGATTTTAGTTACTGTCTCTTGTACACAAGGTCCCCTGTCCTGGTATCAGATTTAGCTCTAATAAAGATAAGAGGAGAATGATCCATATGTCTAAAACATGTAAAAAGTGAGAAGGTAGTGTAAGTCCTTTGTCACGAGTATAGTTGGGTTTTGGGGGGTTCTTTGTTGTGGGTTTGTTTGTGATTTCTTTTTCCCTGTAACACTGGCTGTTAACTGACACTGGAGGAGAAGCTGGTTGGATGGGAAAATTTGCTGTCTAGAACAGAAGCTAATCAGGCAATGTTAAGGGAAAATTGAAAATAGTGGTTTCATTTCAGTTCTTCTGCTATATGCATGAGTTGAATTCTTTTGACTTGGTGATCTGGCAGTCTTGTACATTGAACAAGCGTTATTTGTGAAAATTTGTTACAGCTCCCCTAATATTGCCAAAAAGTTTCACATAGGACATTTGCGTTCCACAATAGTAGGTAAGTATGCATTTAACTGTATCCTAAAAGGGCTTCTTTGTCTTCCTGCTTCACTTGACAGGGGAAGACTGCTAACCTTTCACTCTTCTAGCGGAGTGGCCATGTCAGGCTCAACTTGCTAATTAAAAACCTTTTGCTCATTATGCGGTGAAGAAAAGAGTGTGGTGTGTTGCTGGCAGATTTATTAAGTCACACATTACACAGTTTTATGACTGTGACCATTAAATGAAGTAGTTTAAAATTGTTCTACAAAGACACCCAGGGCAGTTTTCATTGAGGTGTTATGAGAGTCCTTTGAATTTTAAATTTCCAATTTGCACTGGACTGCAGAGCAGTCAGACAGTTATGTCTTGGTGGCTGTCTTGCAAAAAGCTTGCTTTTTTAATGTTAATTACTTTATGCCAGTATTACTAACACAGTTGCTGTAATTTGTTGTGGAATAATTAATAAGTTTATTGTGCAGTACTCTAATGGCATATGGAAAACATTATTTCTCCCTCCTTTCCCTCTCACGATAAGAACCAGTAGGTTATTAGCAGAAGATCCTACAACATCTGTGCAGCTAATAATGTATTAGTTTTTAATTATTTTTAATGTATAACGTGTAATTATTAATTACATAAAGTTAATAATTCTGCCTTTTCATGGACTGATAGTTGAGTGAAATTACGTATTTTGGGCTCGTTATGTTCCATTTCTGGACCCTTTGGTACAGGAAAAAAAACACTTTCAAAAATAGTTCTGTAGATCAACGTTTGTCCAATAGTAAGAGAATGAATTGACTACGGAGAATGGAATTGAAAGTAATTGCAAGCTATAATATGGTGTTATAATAGCAGAAGAAGAGAAAGCTTTCTGCATCCTTTTACATCAGTATTCTAATTAAGTTACCCTTGAAGCACAGGAAAATAGAGGAAGGGATACGGGTATTTCTTCTTTGTAATTCTATGGTTGTAGCTAAGCTCAGGAGAAAAATGAAGGGTTTTTTGTTGTCGTAACAGTTAGAACCAAGACGTGCTTATGTGATACGGTAAAGTTTGGAGCATATCAGACACATAGTGTGTTAAGTGCAGAGCTCAGTACTGCTCCAGCAGTATATAGAGATGCAGGACTTGATGTTCTCTGTTTAACGTCACAGTTAACAGCAGTTTATGAATTTTGAGTACTTGCTTAACCTCCTGGTATGAGGTTGCCTGACTGGTAATGGGAATTATGTGTACGGCCATATATTTGTGAGAATACAAGCAGACTTTAAAAAGTGTTTTTCATGTTCATATACTTTGCAGTATGTGCATGCACATACACGTGTATGTTTTTATCACTGTTGTATGAGACACTTTATGGCACATTTCAAACGCATGGCCTTTCTTTTCCTGCTCAGAATACTATTGCTTTTTGTTGTGAGGTATTTTAGCAAATTCTGTGGAGTAGTTCATCTGATTGCTTTTCCGCTTCATTTTGAAAATCATACAAAACCAGAAAACTGTTTTGTTGGGATGAGGGACTACCTACAACTGAATAATAATACCAATTTTGTTTCCTTACCAGGAAATTTTATAGCAAATCTCAAAGTTGCACTGGGACATGAAGTAATAAGAATAAATTACCTTGGTGACTGGGGCATGCAGTTTGGTATGTTTTAATACTTGTTTCTCCTGTTCCCTTTTCTACTGTATAATATGGTCTAGGTTTCCAGCTTCAGTTTTTGCAGGCCCATTGGATTCACTCTGGGCTCATAAAGAGTAATATTGTGTTTCCACGCATGTATTGTGTAGTTAATCTCCTTCAAATATGAACAAAACAATCCAGACTGATTCATCAGCAGTATGAGCTATACTACTGTACAAGAAATAACAGGAGGAAATTTACCCAACAGTCCCTCTGTGCCTCAGTAGCTCCCCTCTCGGATTACGTATGTGTCATTTGGGGTTTATTTTTAAAGGGCAGTATAAATATTTTCTGAGTGTGCTAGTTATACCTTTGGAGCTCTCATATCTGAACAGACTTCTGTTGCTGCCTCCAGACAAAATGCATACATATTACCATAGCTGTTGCATGTCTACAGTGATACTGTCTTCCTTACTCAGGTTTTGCATGTGTAACAGTTGTGGAAGAGTACCCCTGCTAACTTACCTGTGCCACACCTATACACACAACAACAGAATAATTGTAACAAAATGTATATTTTATATTTGATTGTCTTTGTGTGTGTTGTGGTGTTTTCTTAATCTGTTTTTTTTGTTCCCTCTGGAAACTAGTTCATTATTCATAGATCATAGTTAACTTCCACAGCAACTGCATTTTGGCAGGTTGAGGCCTGGAGAGTTTGTGTTTTTAAAGATATCCCAACACTTCCCGCCAAAATATTCAGTTTCCCTTTAAAATGTAGCAAAAGAGAGATGTGTAGGTGGAGAATGTGCAAGTGAATAGGCCCTAGAAGACTTTCAATCTTGCATGCATGTGTGTTTGCACGCACACACATACAGACTCCTGCCTCTTCTGAAATATCCATCCGATTAAGTGAGGACTGAAAAATCCTCTCGTGTGCAGCCTAGCATGGCTTGATATTTATTCCCTGACCAGAGATCATTTATGTCTGATTGCTGGATCTGTAAATATCCCTCTTATATGGCAGTTGACCCATCCATAGGATTCACAACTTTATTGATTTCTGTTGTTACTCTTGCATTTTAAATTGATCCATAGTCTCCTCTCCTTTTCTAATTCCCCCCCAAAAGTTGTTTTTGACATATTTTTAGGCATTTAAAAAAAGGCATTCATGCCCACTTCCTTGTTCTTGAAAGCTGGTACACCTGTGAAAACTATAAAATACCTACTTTGCCGAAAGTTCTGGAAACTGTGTCCGTGTATTTATTTTTAAATGGCAAACACAAAGTGCAATGTCTATTAAGCAGTCAGTTTTGCTCATTCCAGCCCTTTTGCTGCCCCCTCCAGTTTCACTGGTACTGCTATTCACGGGGACATCAGTGAATCAATTTTATGAACAGAACTGGGTTAAAAACTTAGCATAAGTACCCTACTTCTACTCCATTTATGTATTCATTCAGATTTAGCAGTGTAGATAACATAACTAAAATGTAGTCAGTTCTACCCATTCTCCTTTTAGAGTAAATTCCTGGGTTTTAGACAGTTGAGTAAAACGTTCTTATGACTGTGAGAGCAGTAATAGAATATTTTTTTTTCCTTTGGTAAATTATTTCCTCCGCAGCTCGTCTTTACTGATCCTGTTTCTGATCAAACAGTAGTTTATAGCAAAGCTTTGCTTCACTTAGTATTTGTTTCGTAGGAACTGAATACAGAATGGTTCACCTAAAATTCAGTAAATTTCATCATTGCATATTTCATTCCTTTTTGCCCCTTAGACATAATTTTATCACTATGCTATTGTATAATGAATGTGGCAATGACAATTAAGCAATGACATTCATTGTGGTTAAAGGGCTTCTCAACTGACCTCATTCACTCTGTCTTTGAAGATACTAAATTGTACTCCTAAGTCAGAATGTCAGGAATTTTTTGTATTTTGATACAGAGTTTGCTGAAGGTATGAAGATCACAATGCCTGTTATTTACATGTGTACCTGTTGTCCAGCACACAACTGTTAGAATCATGCTTTTGACTTAGTAGTTCAAACTGTTTCTTTCAAAATGGGTGCTCCCCTCTTTTTTTGGGCTGGCTCAGCTCAAATATATGACAGGTTTTATAACAAATAATGTAGTCATGCTTCACAAAATTATAGCATAGGAATATTATTATAATGGTTCTTTCCCAGAAGCAGTGCTATAATTAACGATCTGTCAGCATTTCTATTACAACTGCTATTGTCAGAGGCTTTAAAACATAATAATTGAAAACATATTTTGCTGAAACACGGCGGAGAAGTCCTCAACCTCTAGGCAGTTTCAGGGCAGGTTTCTTAAGGTAACAAAGCTTATGCAGTCACACTGTCTGTCCATCTGTCTTCCTGTCTCTCTGCTCCTAATAAATTTTGAACCCATTGGCCAACTTCAGCCAGATCTGACAAAGAAAAATGTCTCCAAGAGAACAAATTTCTTTTGGTATTGTGACAGTTGGCAGCCGAGTAGGGATAGAAATACAATGTAGTGCCCTCTGGGAGAGAAAGTTAACTTCTGTGTTTAGCCTGTGGGCTAACCAGTCAGCACATCTAAGTCAGAATCAGTCCCAACGCATGCTGCATCTGGCCAATAATTGGTGAGTATAACAAGGGCTGGGGATAGTTTGGGAAAGACAGAAACGTGTGGAAGGATGTGTTTGCGTTGAATAAAAACTGGCAGTCTTGCTGGGGGTTGGAGTGTGACGCCAGCGTTGAAAAGTGGAATGTGTAGGTACACTAATATCTAAGAGAGATCATTAGGAAATCAAGCTCTGATTGCTGATAGAACAAGCTGTCCCTAAAGAAACTCCCTTTCAATAGGATTAGACTCATTTTATTTCGTAAACCCTAACTTGTTTTTCTTGCGTAAATCTGCCACGGCTTCTACCGCACTCAGTGTTTCCAAGAAGGAAGTTCTTGAGACAGTGCTATTCATTTAGTTGCAGAGGGCTTTTCAAAGGGATACCTGCATACCTATTCCTCAGATGCTGTCTTCACATCAATCCTGGTCCTTGTCAGCTCAGGGGAATGAGATGGCCTTAAAAGCAGCCTCAGAAAATCTAAGAGGCTTCAAAGTTAATATTGCTAGATTACTGAATGAGTTAATGGGCTCTTTTGATTTAGGCAATAAGATTGGGATTTGGATCTTGTCCTTTCAGATGGCTTTCAGAAAGTGCAGAAGCCAAGTTGGATACGTGAAAAAAGCTGCATATTCTCAGCATGCAGCAAAAAGTTCCCTTGAAAATATTGCATGAGTGGTATGTGGAATACCATATTCTGTCCCAGTTTCTATTGTCCTTGAAATGATAATACTGTTGAGGGAGGAGGCAAAACAAGGAGTTTTGAGCATATTCCCTTGCTGGACAGTTTCCATTGTGTGGCTTCTCATTTACAGCTGGTTGCTGTGTAAAAAATAACTTTCTCTGCAAGTCCAGAAACACAAATTCCATTTATAAGGAATTGAAAAAGCAACGTAGTCTTTCTTACTAGTTTCTAGCTATTATAGTTTTGGGTTTTTTTCATGCAGTTATGCTTTTGATTTGTTTTTGTAGCGTACACCATTATATTGTTTAAAAATTTAAGGCATTTCTTTTATTACATACAATGTTAAGACTAGACTTACTTACGAAAACAACTTAATCAACAAAACTATATACTGGGCTGTTGTCTAACTCTGTATTTAATTGTTATTCAAGGCTTATTGGGTGTTGGTTTCCAGCGCTTTGGCAACAAAGACAAGCTAAAATCCAGTCCTTTACAACACCTTTTTGAGGTAAGTTCAAAGACTACCAACTAGGGACAGTGCATTTAACTTAGCTGTCAATTTTGTACAGAATGGTATGTCTGCAGGGTCATGATGAGACTCATGTTGGATTTAAACTACCTTGCTTGAAGGACCAATGCTAGCCTGGGCCATGGCAGCGGAGATAGTTTTCCATAGGCAATGGCAGCAGAGACAGGTTTCATTAGGCTGAAAAATACGCCCCATAAGGGAGGTAATCATATGGATACTTAGGTTGCATTGATTGCTGCTACCACCACAACCGGCTTTACCAGTATCAACTATCTTAACTGGGCATAGGTGACCACTGAGCTCACTGTGGTAAGTGCAGTGGAAATGGTGTCTCGCATCTAATGCTGTAGTATGTTGATTACCAAAGTTGTGAAAAGAAGTGGCATGTATGGTGTAAAAATCCTCTTGTTGCTAGCATTTTTAGAATAAGTAATATTTAATTTACATTGCTCAATACATGATTCACTGTGGTTGGGGAAAAGGATCTTTAAAGTGTTTTGTATCTAATATGGAGCCTCAGCATATATAGGTAAGGAGGAGTGACCGTCACTTTCCAGAATACTGTTCTGGCTCTGCTGAATGCTCTTCTTTTTTCCATGAGTGTGAAAGAGCCAGGAGCATTAGAAGGTGCAGTTTCTGCTGACAGGCATTCAGGAAATGCCTTTCAGCAGTAGGGAAGGCTGTTTCATTGCCAGAGGTCGCCCTCTCGGTTGCCCGCCATGCCCACCAGCATGGTACAAGTGCTATAGATTGCACTTCTGTGTGTCAGTGGACTGTCCAGGTTAGCAATAAAGATTGAGGTAGTTTAACAAGCCTTGATTTTCCAGAACTAATATGGCCTTGGTTGTTGGTTTGCTCCGTTCAAATATGCCTAATATCATCTGAGTTAGTATTTATTTCTTCTTCTTTATCAGTTCCTATGTCACTTCTTGTTTCATACAGTACAGTGAGCAAAAAAGGTTTTCATCAGTCTTTTGATACTTGTAAGTGATCTTTGGTTGACAGCTGTGCTGGGTATAACACTTATACAATATGTGAGAGAACATGACTTATGTACTTGCCCGCACAAATCCAACAACCATAAGGATCGGTGGACAAAATTTTCTGAATGGCTAATGTTCAAGCCCTCATCCTTTAAAAGAAAGATCTCGTGTTCATGGGGCTTTGTCAGGGTTCTTGTGTGGCACTGTCAAGTGTTCTCTTATTACAAAGCTGAGTTGTGCTTCACCCTCTGAGCTGGGTATGGGAACTATTGCTAATGCTGGTGTTTGGACAGTATGTCACAGGATAACTGTTTCGCATAAATCTGTTTACTGGCAAAGGAGCAAACTGTGTTTGCATACTTGGGTACTCTACAGCTGAATACATATTAGGCAGATTGTTTATGTGACAGAGCAGCTCCTTCTGAGTTTGCCAGCTTCTTTGACATAGGTAAATTTTGTTCGCTTGTTCCCTCATCCCTGAGGCCTGCTCAATAAAATTGATAGATTCTCAACATGGAGGTGTTTTAGAGCTGTAAGACTGATTTAAAGAGATGACAAGAAGTAAGAAGTAGTCATATTCTTGTGGTTGTGCATTGCTGCATATTATTTAATTTTTATTTATAATTTCAGTCCATTCTTAGGATTTAAATTTTGAATACTTGAATTTTGCACTAAAGCTTTAAAATACCATCTATTGCAGTAGCATGTAGGCTTTATGACCTTAAAAAAATTACCTTCAAGTCAGAGAACAGTATTCGGTCAAGCTGCAAAAGGTTCTAAAACAGTAGTTGTATGAGACCAAATTAGTTTCTCAAATATTCCTGATTTTTAACTGTTTGTTCAGCTGTATTCCTGCTTTATATCAAAAACTGAGACGTTTTTCAAAGTGGTTTTTCTGCTGTTTTGTGAAACTAATCTTTCCTATAGTTTGTTTAAAAAGAAAATTTCCATAGCACAATTTTTATAATAAATAAATGTATAGACAAATGTGCCTTTCCAGACCTCTTTGCACCCTCCATTTTGGTCAAGAATCAGATGCAAATATGCCTTTTGCATTATTTTTGCTTTATAACATCAAAGATTTGGGGTGGGTGGTTGTTAGAATGTGTGAAGCTGCTGATGGGGGAGGGGGAACATTGTTCTTGGAAAGGGTTGAATTTTCCCTCTACTTTAAATTTCTTTTTTGTGGCAGGAGTAAGCAAACATTAATCTTTGAGGCTTGTCAGGAGTACTGCCTGTTAAAATCTCTAAAAATCTTGGGACATAAAAGGACGGGGAAAAGTTCAAGAGCTTTGCTGTGGAAGCTTTTTTTTTTTAAAATAGGCGGAACCCATTTGAGCAAGGTATTGGTGGCAAACTCCTTGTCTGAACATTGCAGGAGTGAAGATTTTATAATTTTTTTTTTTTTTTTTTTTTTTTTTAATGATCACAATGATTTGGGGATTAAAACTCCCTTACAAAGACTTAAAAGTTAAACAGTGTTGAACTATTTGGGTCTAAATACACAGTGTAACTGCTAGTTAGTTAATTATTTTTACATAGTACTTTAGCTTTTTAAAAACTTTTCCATGGGCTTTCAAAATGCTACATGTGGAAAGCAAGGAATCATTGTCTGGGCAAATATTTGGCCTTTAGGTATAAAGGAATATGTTGTCATAGAATAGAATCGTAGAATATCCCAAGTTAGAAGGGACCCATAACGATCATTGAGTCCAGCTCCCTGCTCCTTGCAGGGCTACCTAAAACTAAACCATATGACTAAGAGCATCGTCCAGACGCTCTTGAGCTCTGACAGGCTTGGCACCGTGACCTCTTCCCTGGGGAGCCTGTTCCAGTGTCTGACCACCCTCTCAGTGAAGAACCTTTTCCTAATGTCCAGTCTGAACTTCCCCTGATGCAGCTTCATTCCATTTCCTTGTGTCCTGTCACTGGTCACCAGAGAGAGGAGACCAGCACCTCCCGCTCCGCTGCCCCCCTTGAGGCAGTTGTAGCCTGCAATGAGGTCACCCCTCAGCCTTCTCTTCTCCAAGCTGGAGAGCCAAATTTGTTGTACGTAGATAAAGTTGGCTAATGCTTTCAGCAAACTGACAGTGCATATGTGTGTGTCCAGTCAGATGTTGACATTCATATGCTTGACTTCAGCCACAGAGAGGCAACATGTATCAGTATGGGTGCATAGCACTATAGGTAAGTGGCTTTTGGATGAGAACTGTTGTTTTGCTTGAGTTTGGGGTTGGGTTTTTTTTGAGCTTGTAAAACATCGAGTCTTACCAACTTTGTGGTCCTCTGAAGAAAAGTCTCTGGTTGAAAAGTCTGTGATGGTTTCCCTTTCATGCATAAATTAGTTCTTCCATATTCTGCTGCTGAAGTTTGCTTCAAGGTTATGAAGAGGTCAATAGCGACAGCAGTAAGGAATTATGGCCTTAGTGTTGTTTCAAGATAAGCTGCACGTTTTCCTATTGGGGTTTGGACTACTCATTCATCCTTTAGATAGGAAATGTGTTCCTTTAACACAGCTTTAAAATTTTGATATTACAAATGTAATCTTTAAATGTATTTGTATTGTTCTTGTAGAACTTTGCTCTGCTTATTTTTATTGGAGGAGAGGATTATACTTCAACATTTTCAGTGCCATCATATTTTAGGTGTATGTGCAGATTAACAAAGCAGCAGAAGATGAAAACACCAAAAAGCTGGCTAAGGATTTCTTTAGAAAACTGGAAGAACATGATGAGCAGACATTGTCACTTTGGAAACAATTTCGAGACCTCAGTATTGAGGAATACATCCGAATTTATAAGGTACAAATCATCCACTGCTTCTTCTGTGTTGTTGGTAAAATGGTCTCTTTTTATCTGTTGCTCCATAAATCTAATTGACAGTGCACAACACCTTTTCATCCAAGAGACTGCCAAGCAGTGAACAGACTTAGGAACAGAGGTTGCTGTAATGTTGTCAATTCATTGCCTTTCCAGTAAACTTTACAGTGTTGTGGGGAAGATGTTTCTAAATATGCCAGGTTGTGCCCCATTCTGTTTGGAAAAAGCACGGTAGTTGATTTAACATCCAAGCAGACCGTCACTTTAGTTGCTGACCGCCTAGATACATTTTGTTTAATGGAGTCCATGTAATTGACCCTTTGACTAATTCTCCCTTCTCAGAAGCCCTGAAGCTAGGAATATGGTGCTAGGCACCAAAGCAAATCACTGTTAGGTAGATAATGTTCCATTTTGCTTTATCTTTTGAAGTCAGCAACAACCCACTAAAATTAAGTTTCCATGTAATAAATTTTATTAGGAGATAACTCTGTTTTCACACTTCTGATCTAATGTTATAATGCAGAGCTATGTATGTTGCATATTAAATTGAGTGTAAGTAATTATAGCAGCAGGAGTTTACAATAGTAATCAGTGCATAAGTTACCTGCAGGTTGAGTTGAGCTAATATACAGCCATCTGTTGCATACTGTAATCTCAAGAATGGAGCAGGTGTCCACTGTTTTGTGGGAGACGTTTGTGCCACTGACCACAAAATGAATCGTATGAATTTGGGAAACAGGAGTGAGATACACCTTCTGTCACTGAATCCAGTCTCTTGGTATTAATACTATGTAGTCTTAATCAAGAGTCTGTCTGAAAATCAGCTAGTATTATTCTTTCCCACATTCTTGCAATGAAGTTCTGGAACAGGTGCCCAGTTTTTATGGGCTTAGACATTTTTTTTGAACTCGCAGCTCCAAAGAATTTGTGACTCGTTTTATACTACTTCCTTCTAGTATTATTCTTTACTTAAAATTGCACTTCTCCATTTCCTTCCTCTTGATGTATTTGTAGAGATTGGTCATGTCTTCTTTCATCCTTGATTGCAAAGTTAAAAGAGAAGTGGCCTGCCCCTTCCCCAATAATCCAGATAACCTGGCTGTGCTTCAATTTCTTCCCTGAAACATATCACTGGATTCATACTAAGTACGCTAAGTTAAGATCTCCTAAGTGAGACACAGCCTTGATAATTCTAGTGGAAAGCTGACCTGTTAGGGTAAGTGGGTATTGGGCTGTGTATGCAGCTGCATCATGATGGTCACTTGATGACTGGTACAGCTACATCTTTCTCTCCGAATTCCTTTTCAAACTAATAAGTATCGAGCTGGTGGACTGACAGCTTTGTTGCCCTCAGTTAAAAACCTTGTCTTCTATGTTAACCTATTACATTTTACCCAGTTTTGACAGTTAAGGTCATCCTATCTCTCCTAGGTGTACCTTCAGCCTTCCTAGTAATGGTGATGGAGACCTACCTCAGATTTTTTGTACTAATTGCTCTCTCCAGTTTACTCCTAATTTCTCATGAATGTTATATCTAACACTGTATTAAACTCAGGGAGATTAATTCCAATGCAGAAATCTATTAAATCAAAATCCAAACATCCTTTCCCTTTAACAAGGAAGTGACATTTCCTGGAATAAAATTAATCTTTGCATTCTGTCTGACCTGTGACACAGACCTATCATCTGACTTTATTTGAAGAAATGATTGGCTTCAATTTAACAATGTTTCCCTTCTTTGATATTCTCGGAACTTTTCAGCGTCTAGGAGTGCACTTTGATGAATATTCTGGAGAATCATTTTACCAAGAGAAGTCCCAGGAAGTTCTAAAGTTGTTGGAGGATAAAGGACTCCTTCAGAAAACAATGTATGAACTTATTATTCAATCTATCGGTGTAGTTTACTTAACAACTCAGTTGCATTTCAAATGAAATATGAGCAAGGTGTGTACATCATCTAAAGGGAAGAGTTTTCTTTAGCTGGTTTTGGTACTTGTTCTAGTAGAAGGCCAACAGGATTTGTGCAATCACAGCTAAAAATTAAGTTTGCCTTTTCTTGTGGCTAGCACAGAAGGCTGGCCGTGACAAATTAGGTACAATGACAGTGTTCAACTCCTAATGGACTTTTAGGCTGTTAATTAGTTTGGTAGCTGCATGTGCCATTTAACAAGGAGAGTTAGATGAGATCTTTGCCTTGATGTGCTGCCTGGCTGAACTGGGACAGAAGCTGTAGTCATAGAGTGCACCAGAATGTGGGCAGGCGGCTCCCTGGCATCAGCAGTGGTGACAACAAACTTAAAGGAACTGCCTTCAAAAGGCTTAAAGGATACAGTCATTCAAAGAAAAGAATGAGATTGTCTAGAGTAAAGGGCGTTCTATGGCAGGAGGCCTTTATTTTGGTTCTGACCTCTATCTTACCTGAACTTTACCTGTATTTTGGATCTGGCTTGCAGTTACTTCAGTGTTTTCTCTCAACTTATAGAAAAGGGACAGGGATTGTGGATCTTTCAGAAAAGAAAGACCTCTCGTCGTTTTCCACCGTCATGCGTAGTGATGGGACATCGCTTTATATAACAAGGCAAGTAAGCCCATCTTGTTTCTTGCCATTTATTTTGTCAGTAAACTTTTGTACATGATTACATTTGTAACTGATAGTACGGATTTTGAAGCTTCTTATTTCTTGGGATGGAACACCTTGACGAATGAGTAATTGTAACTGGAACTAGCAATGTAACTATGATGGGATGAAAATGGCTCAGGAAAAACAACTGCTTTTAAATACTTTTCCTCCTCTTAAGCAGTCTGTTAGTAAATCTCCTCTTTCCATAAATCATAATACCTTCTCCAGCTACTGACTGTGAAAACAAAGCTGGCATCTCTTCATCTAATAAACGCTTGCCAAATAATGAAGGTTTTAGAAAGACCTTTGCTTAAAATGTTTATTGGCAGTGTGATGCAGAAAAAAGTGGCTTGTTCAGCCATGTCTTCATTGACTCAGTGGACCACCAGCACTGTACCATCAATTTTATTACTGTTTTCCTGCCTTCTCATCACTATCCTAAAATTCCTCTTGGGTATTTTTATACGGAAGCCTTAACAGTTTCTTTGTGCCAGTAATGTAAGTAAATCAGATGTCTAGCCCTCTGGGTAAACTGCGTACAGCTTTTCAGGACAAGGGTATTGGAGAGATGCTGCAGCCAATCCTGCACATTAGGGAGCTGCTGAATCCTGTAGCCAAATAGAGGCAAAGCTGCCACAACTCCATGCCCACAGGTCCCACCAGTAGTGAGGCTGACCAGCTGTTCCCAGCAGGCACACAAACACACACATGTATACACACAGAGGCAACCGAACAGAGCAACACAGACAAAACCACTCAGCACTCAGACAGCACAAATGGCTTCATTTTGTTCCCCTCTGGCTGATTAGGGTGCAGGTCTAATAGTGTGAAGCAATATACGTGTGTGTGTGTATATATACACATGTATGTATGTGATATATATTATCTACATAAGTAATATACATATGTATTATATGTGTAGAGTATGTATACACAATGTGGGTCTCTCCAGTAGCTGAACTTCAACACTGTCCATTAGCCGTTAGGCCCCTGGATCCCCAGGTCTCCCCGCTTGCTGGCACCTGGGTATACGAGCCCCTACGGCCCATAGCCCCACTCCAGTTGCTGGTACCCTCCGGTAACTGGGCTTAGACATGCAGTCCATCCAGCAGCTGGCCCTGGATCCTCACTCTCCCCTGTTGCCTCCTATGTAGAGACACACATGTACATAGGCAGGTCTTTCAGTTAACCCCCAGGCCCCGTGGTCTCTCCAACAGTTTGGCCTGGACCCCCTGATACCAACAATACACACTCTTCTGGGTGCCTCATCTTTGAAGACACACGTGTACCTGGCTCCCAGGGCACTTCACCTACTTACTTGCTAGTTCAGCTTGATATTTGCTGTCAATCACATGTGGACGTGTGTGCCCTCACTCCAGTTGTTGGCAGCAGAGACACCTTGGCCCCTGTAATCCACGGTCAGACTCCAGTTGCTATCACTTAATTTCACTTACCTCCAGTCCCTTCAGTTGCTGGCACCACAGATGCATGGCCTATATGACCTGTAGTCCCCAACTCCAGTTGCTGATACTTAGACCTCCAAATACACACGCACACAGAAGAGAGACCCCCTCACCCAGGAAAAGTTTGAAATGCAATTTAATGAAAAGACAGGACAGACTGTGCTAATCAGGTGCAGGGCACAACCAGACAAACATACTAACCAGCAATCGATTTACAAGCCAGCTGCCCCTTTTATCATCTTCTCCCTCTCTTTTCTCATCTTCGGTTCCTCCCCTAAGTATCCCATAGTAAGTCTTGTGCAATTGTAAAATGCTTTTCACTTGCATCCCATGTCCCTTAGGCAGTAACCTCCCTCAGTCAGAAGGTGGTCCAGAGAGCTGCTCCTGGTGACCCCTGAGGTGGGTTTCAGACTGGGACGTGGGGCCGATGGCTCTCCTGTGACAGCCCTGGGAGGGGCTCAAGCAAGTTTTTTCCGTGTACTACTTTGTGTGTGTGAACATGAGCTTTTTATCATATAACCTAATGCTGAGCACTGAGTTAGTTTTCCAGGAGAGGGTTGTTTCTTTCAAGTTTGCCAGTTGATTGATTGTCCCAGTAGGCAGACAGAGATCAGACTTTCTCTGTGCATGAGAACTGTTTCCTCAGTAATTTTCATAACTGGTGGTTTAAAAAACATTTCAAATGCATGTAATGAACAAAGTACACATGTCCTTTTTTGTGTAAGGCATACATGGATCCCTCTAATCTGGCAGTCCTCTTCCCTCCATAAGAGTAGATGATTTTCCCAAGAGGCAAACAATGAGGTATGTTTGAGTGAAAGTCCAAATAGTTTCTCATTATCTCTTCCAGAGATCTTGCTGCTGCTATAGACCGAATGAATAAGCATAGCTGGGATACTATGATTTATGTGGTAAGTCATTCTAGATTCACCAAACACTTTTGAGCCTGACTCTCACCAATAATCCAGGGGGCCTCTTGCTCCCGATATGACTTTGGCACGTGGTATTTTTGGCAGTAAAATAGATGCTCTTACTGCCCAGCAACTGTGCCTCAATGTGGCAGTGTTTCTTGGTTCTGTTTCAGTTCATGACGCACAGAACAGCTGAAAAATCAGCTCTGGAGTTATTCTCCATTTTAAAAATACATTGCAATTCATTTTAAAGGAACTTTTACTCAATTGACATTGTATTTTCTATATAAATGTTGTAATTAATATTTAAACAAGTCAGAAAAAGCTGTTAGTGTTATAAGGGGTTGTAAAATGTTAATTTAGAAATTTAGAAATTAATGTTCTAAAATGAAGCCAAGTCTACTCTGAAGTCCTGCTATCTTATCTGAAATGTAAATTTTTATGGCTTTGAACAGTGCCTCGGTTTCATTATGTAGAAATCTCACATAAAGTACTGGTTAATCAGTTTGGAGCAGTTGTAGACAGGGAATCTTTTTATGTTTCTTGGTTTGATTATTTTGCTCTTTAACAATTCCAGCAGTATCAGTAATGAATAGCAGGATTATCTCCTCATTTGTATGAAACTTTTTTTGCTTTAGTATTACCAAGGGCATATCGCATGATGCTTTTAAATTTTCTTTTTCCCGGATTTAGATAAAAACATTTTTAAAACCATGTTCTATTATGTTAAGTCAGTTAATGACCCGTGTAAAAAATCCGCAGGTTTCTGGCGTGTTCTTTGTGATGTATTTGGTAATGCCCATAAATCTTCTCTGGTGCAACTCTTTCAAAAGCCAATATAATGTTACAAATACTGTGATTCAGAAGAAGGGGGGAGATCAGTAAGCATAAAATTAAATACCCAGATAGTTTTAAGTGTGACTTTTAGTTAAGTCACATTCCTCCTTTTATTTTCCGTCTTTAGGAAGTTTCCACTAACTTGTCATTCCCACAGGTGGTCATAGAACAGGGGTTTTTTTGTTGTCTTTTTTTGGGGGGAGGTTACCTCTACTGACTGGAACATAGCAGGTTCACTGGCATTGAAGAGCAGTGTGGCTGTGAAAGTGCAATGCATTAGGAATTAAGGAAGCTTCCTGCCTAGTTCATGTGGGTAGGTAATTATTTGTATTTTTTTATACCATGAGGTAGTAGGGACCAAGGGAGAAGGAACAATTAGAAAGAAAATAGCTGGGTAGGTGTTTTGCACAAATTAGGATGGGGGCTGAACGTTAAGCTAGTGGAGTGCCCAAGTACAGAAGCAATAGTCTTGAGCTGGCTGGCTGCTCATAGCTGAACTCCAGTAACTGTTCACTTCCTTGCATGCGCCTCTTTGATCCACTCCTAGTCCAAACAGATAGGCAGCAAAAGCAGACTGTGGCATGATCAATGTGACTGGTATAATCAATGTCTCATTCAAGTTGGAAATGACAGGTTAGCCTGTGTGGTCCAGTTCTCTCAACCTTGCTAAGGTTGCATAGTTTTTGGATAACATGGTTAGTATTTCTACCATTTCTGACTTTCTGAGGGCTGAGAAAGCGGGTCATAAAATGAGAGGGCAATAACATGAACTGCTAAGAGAGTTTGTGGGACAGGTAGACTGATGAGGGAACTGCCAGCCTTGCTGAGTTTTGCTGTTTTGTGACAGTGCTTTGTAGTGGGTTAGGACTTTACTCAGTGTTACCAAAGGTGGGAGGACTCATGGGTTTCAGTGAGAACACCGATTATTTTAGTCTTTAATTATTAAATACAAGTGTATTTCAGAATCCTGATCTTGTTACAAGAAAATTACTTAGTGGCTCTTGAGTCTTACTTTGTAAGATCATCTTACTTTCATCAGATCAACTTGTTTAAAAGAACATTAAATTGATTTATTAGTTGTAATGCTGTAAATCAGTGCATTCACCAATTTATATTTTTAAAAATCCTACTTATTTCATAAAAATGCAGTGATATGAGCAAAATATTGAAAACATTTTTAAATGTGTGATGTATTCTGAAAGAGGTGCTAAGATTCCGTTGATCATTCTGTTCAAAACAGAAGATGAAAGCACTTTTATTTACGAAGAATTAAATATAATCCACACTGTCATCCATGTTTTGAGTATTACTTTTAGGCAGAGATGAAGTTGTGTGGTACTCCTAGTATTTATTTCCATCCTTCTTAACAAATTTGGTTTTCCAGCAATTTTAATTATGTGGATTGTTCAAGCATAATAAACACTCATTGTTATGCTTCTCGCAGTATCACATAGCATCCCAAAACCACAGGAGTTGATGCTTAGTTTTCAGGTGGCCAGCTGAAACCTGGAATTCAGCTTGTACTGCCTGACAGGTATTCTTATCTTGGCCTCTCTTTTCATGTTCTTATTTCCATGGGAGTTTAAAGGATTATTAAAAAAAGCTATTAGATTATTATTAGATAATTTTCTGTTGATGATTTTCAATATTCTTCTGTATGCTATTTCTATATACGTTGGTCAAGACAATTAATTACAAACTTAAGTCAGCTTTTAGTTTAGTTTTAGCTGAAAATTCTGCTCTGTGAACAGTCACGAAGAAGCAATTAAGTTCAGAAGGATTGGAGTCTTTTGTCAGTGAGTATTGTCATGATTTGTCACAACATCTACTCAGAAAAGACTGCAGTCCTTCAAAGAGGGTTCTAAATGCTGTGGTTGTGGTCCAGGTGGTGAGGGACATGCTGCTGTGCACACAAAACAAAACCAGTTTCTGTCACAGAATGTATAATCTCTTGTAAAACAGGAGAATAGAGATGAATTCAGACCTAGAGGGAAGCAGAGGAAACAGTGAGGCAGCACTGGCCAGTACAGTGAGCTGGCCTTAATCTAAACTTCATAAAGTTTATTGTGAGATCTTTTAGTGAGAGAGATCTGGCTTTGTAACAGGTACAGAGAGCTTCTCTTGTATGTAAGGTGCGTGGAAAAGAGCTTGGAAGGCCTTGTTTGAAATGATGACCACTGCTGTCCATTTATCAGCCTTGCTTGTGAATCGGCGCAGAGAGAGGTGATGCGTAGGAGCGGAGCAGGTTATGAGGAACTGTGAAAGAGGGGGCGGGTGCTTGAGGCTTGATACAATGGTAGAGTTGAGAAAAAAATGCAGATAAGTACTTCACTCACTGCTCACTCCCTGTCTTGGAACACCAAACAAATAAGGGAATAGTGGTTATTTGGTTATCACTGCAGTGTTTTTTAAGGAGGGATAAAGGAGTCTTTGAGTGATGTAGTCAAAACAACTGGGTAGGAAAGTGAACTTCGTAGCAACAGCTGTTGCTAGAAACACAAACAAAGATCATTGTTAGACATAAAGAAGCTTCCATCAGAAACTGTCTTAAGTCATAGGAGAGAGTCATTGGAAGTGGAAGAGAGCACAAGATGCATCATTAATATGAAAATGTGATCATGTATACTTTTTTTTTTTAATTATGCACCCGACTTACCGTGTAAAGCTCCACAAATCACACTGGAGACAAAAGAAACTAGTGAGTTCTGGAGACAGAGAGCTTAAAGAGGTGTTCTGTTTCTAAGCCAAAGGAACCTTAAAGTTTGGTGTTATCAAACATGGGAATATAACAAGAGCAGCAACGTTCTGAAGTGAAAATGGAGGCATTTTCTTTGATGGGCAGCTCACAGATTACGTGAAGCTAAAGAACATCAAGGTTTCATTTCAGTTCATGGCTTTGCCTTCATGACCTAGGAATAAAAATTTTTGAGGAGGTAGATTACTTTTTCTAACAAGATACAAAATCCCATTGCCATAGATTCCAGCTGTTAGATTTTTCAAGTCTTGCCTGTCTTCATAGGTCTTAATTCTGCTTGCAGTGACTTACTGGCACAGTATCTGTGGTGTTGTGTGTTTGTGTGTTAAAAGCTAATCCTTATCAAACTTGGAGTGTTTTCTAATATGCACCAATTCTGTTCCTTAGACAGATAAAAGTCAAAGTAATCACTTTCAACATTTGTTCCAAATACTGAAGCTCATGGGTTATGACTGGGCAGAACGGTATGTATTTATGAATCTTATTATATACCTTTTTCTTTGNCCCCCCCCCCCCCCCCCCCCCCAAGAATGGGTAATATGTACATTGGAATTTCAGTGGAGTGCTCTTTTGAAGAGAATCTCCTGATTGTGTCCACCTGCCACCACACTGTCGCACATCATGTAGGCATTTTGGATGAAACTAAGGTACAAGATGTGCTGCTGGTGTGCAACTAATGAACTCCAGAGTGCAAGCAGACATTTGGCCTGTAGGACCCAACTGATGCTAGTCCAATAAGGAGGAAAAAATAAGAAAACAAAGCCCTCAGAATTGTGTGCAATGTGGGCCTCAGGTCCTCAGCGCCAGCCTCTTCACTCCGTACGTCCACTCCTGCTGGTCTGCTTTATTTGCGAAGGGACACGTGTTCAGGATGTGAAAAACAGCCCTGTCACTCATTTACCAGGTCTTTCATAACTGCTTGATATCAAAGTGGGAAAAAGGGAAACAATCCTTCAGAGACTTTATGGCATAGCTTCTGGGATATTGTGTGATCACATAGTAAACAATAACTTCTTGAAGTATGATACTTTAGCAGAGATCTGAATCCGAGTTTGAATCATTCTTCAGGCTTGAAATATCTATTGCAGGGAAATGTATCCTCACTGTTATTCATCGTAATTTCCAATCTTGTTGCAATCTGAGTGAAGGTTAATAATGGATCTGCAGACTGTGTGTCTTTTGTGGTTAAATATAGGATTTTAGCCTTCAGGAATATTAGTCTGCCTCCTTTCACAGTGCTTAAAGTGGCACTAAAATTACCTTAGGTTATGGATCCAGAATAATGCTTGGGATTATTGTGAGCAGAAGCAATGAATGTTTTATTATTAGCAATGATTAATTACACTTTTAGTTTAATGTGGCCACAATAGAATTATTATAACTCCCTTTCTAATGTTATTAACAGATCTGTGTTGCCGCAGTAATTTGATCTGTCTACATCCTGCCCCTCCTCAATTTATTGCAATTTACTGCATTGAGTCCTCTGTACTAAAGCTAGTAGCAAGAGAGGTTCCCAAGAGCACGCAAATGACCAGGTTATCATAATTTTCCCATTTTGTAATAAGTATGGAGCTTTGGTTGCTGAAATGTGAGTTACTGATTATATCACCAAGCTTCCCACGTTGGAGTGCTATTTATTCAGCTGCTATTGCTGTTTCCTGGTAAGACTCCAGCTCTGAACAAACACTGCAAACATTTCTCTTGATTAAAATGTAATTTTAGGTCCTGCTGCTTTTCAACACAGGTGCCAGCATGTGTCTTTTGGTCTAGTTCAAGGGATGAAGACTCGGAGAGGAGAAGTAATTTTCCTGGAAGATGTTTTAAATGAAGTTCGCTCAAGGATGTTACAAAACATGGCTTCCGCAAAAAGTTAGCTATTTCAGGTCTTATTCATTTCTTTTGATGTTCTGTCTTGTTCAAAAACATGTCGTATTTTCTACCCTTTACTTTTCCCTGCATCAGACTAATCGTAGTGATAAGCCCTGATCTGTGCACTTTTTGTATCTCCCATAATATAAACAATGTTAAAATAATCCTTTGCAACTCTGTGAACTTTCCTAAATTACAGATTTGCAAATTTTAACATACAGTGAAGTGATTTCATCATGCTTTTGCACTGGGAAGGAAGTACCTGCCTTTGGGGGACAACAGTTGCTTTTTTCTGGAGGGACAAACTAGTCAATAGTAGGACTGGGGCTGGAGTTCAGGGAACAGTCAGATTTAATCCAAAGGATTTGTAGCTCTTACAGTTTTCTCTGGCAAGATTGACTGTAGCTTGTCTGCAACTACTGCCTTGTCATCCTCCCAGACTCATGACTGCTTCCGGAGTCCCCAGCAGGTCAGTGCTCTGCAGCAGAATCTGCCGAAGGGGATGTTTGCCTGCACCTCTGGCTGTGGCATCTGTGGCTCTAGAGCCGTTTCCTCTTGACACAGCAAAAATTCAAGCAGTTCCCAGAGAACTGCTGCCCCCTCTTGTGCTTTTTGGAGTTAGGTGCTGAACTGAATCAATGAACTGATTCGGTTAAGTAGTGTGCATCTTCCTTGCTCTGCCTCCTCAGCTTTTTTAATCCAGATAATTTTGCTTGTAGAGTGGACAAGGAGAAGGGGGGGCAGGCAGAATGGTAGAAGGGTGACCCTCGATTCAAACCAGTTTTACTGCAGAGAGGAATGGAGCTTAGAGCTTCAGTTTAAAGGTCAGTATCATAGCTGAGTGCAAAGCAAACTTATTTTTATGCTGGACTGAACTGGCACGGCAGAGGTACAGACCCATGTTCCCTTGTACAAGCAGTAGGCAGAAGAACAGCTACAAGAAGTAATGTGTTCAGATGGCACTGCAGCATTCCCCAGAGTTTATCCGTTAGATCCTAAATCCTACCTGTCCTTGTAGAAATTTTCCCTCTTATGTTTGAGTTCCTGCCTTACTTCCCCTTTCTTAAATTAGAAATCTTAAATCCCTGATTCATAGCAATGTCTTCAATGTCTGAAAAGTGTTTGGATACACAATAGAAGATATTAAAAACTTGTGTGTGGCATCAAAATGCCTCACTGTCATTGAAAAGATTTTTGGAGCTGGGCATCTAACAGCCAGCGCTAGCTTTAAAGATCATGCCTGTGTGGAGCTGGAGCTGGTTAGTTAAATACCTTTGTATAAACTCTTTCTTTGCTATTAACTGTACAGAGTTCTTCTGCTATTTAAGTTTCCATTATTGGCATCCTTTTTCTTTCTACTCATCTCAATGAATCCTGCAGTCCACGTAAATCCTCTCTACAATGCCTGTTATTTCCTTTGCTGCTTTACTTTCTCTTAGATAGCTTTGTCTGTGTCTCATCAAGCATCTAAACAAAAGCCTGAATTCTGAGACAGTTGTTCTGTTTTGAAACAAATCTCAATGATGAAATGTAATAATGTAATCTAAACACATTTGTCTTTGTGAATGACTAGCCAGTCTGAGACTTCTCAGGGCTCTGAACTATCCCCACACTTTTCAAGCTTAATCCTTTCTGAATTTTGTACATAGCAAAGGTAGGAGTAGTGTGAACTACTGAAAGTTGTCTCAGTTGGCTTTGCTGACCTGGCACGAAGGAATAGCAAAGTAAAAGACAGAAATCTAAGTGTACTAAAACAGTACTGCAAAACTGTTTCAGCTTAAGTGGTGCCTTAAGAGAACAGCTGAATTCTTCATCTTCTGCTGTTAGTGGGAAATCAGCTGGGACAGGAAATCGTAAGCTGAAATCTACAAATTTAATAGATTACATATACCACAATAAAAACATGCACTTGGCCCTTGCTAAAGCGGAACAGATTTGCCTTGTAAAAGACTATGATAAGAATCCTCCTTTCTCTCCAGTAGAGACAAACAGGAAGAGGAGGCCCTGGCAGAGCGCACTGTGATCTGAGTTTACAAAGAGAAAGTGTTATGTATGTCAAAAGCATCACCTTTTTACTAGGCAAGGTTGTGGGTCCAAACACAAGTAATTGATTTCCCAGAAGATCCAGCATCTAAAGTGCTGTTATATAGGCAAGTTTACCGTACTTCTGATGAACTGGAGCACCAGCTTGGCCCTGTGAACTTCCCTGTGAGACAGGGAATGAAACAGGCCCTTTGGTGAATTTCTGTACACAACAGCATGCTGCTTATCTGCTGAAGGATATCACTTGAGTTGTGAAAAAGCTGGAAATGGCTTTGCAGACATGTCTCTACAGCTGTTGTGAGGACGTTCTCTCTTAGACTCTTCCAGATTAATTAGGTTTTGTAATGATAGACTTAAGTTCACTCTATTCAGTTAGAGGAGCTTTGGAGGGGTTCTTGTCATGTCTACCCAGGGAGAAGGGCAAATTGCACCTGACTAATCTAGTGGCCTTCTATGATGGAGTGACTGTATCAGTGGACAAGGGAAGAGCTATGGATGTCATCTACCTGGACTTCTGTAAGGCCTTTGATGCGGTCCCCCACAACATTCTTACCTCTAAATTGGAGACATACGGATTTGATGGATGGACTGGTAGATGGATAAGGAATTGGCTGGATGGCCATGTCCAAAGAGTTATATGTCAGTGGCTCAATGTCCAAGGTGGAAACCACTAACAAATGGTGTCCCTCAAGGGTCCGTACTGGGACCAATACTATTGAATATCTTCATCAATGACGTAGTGTGATTGAGTGCACCCTCAGCAAGTTTGCAGATGACACCAAGCTGAGTGGTGCAGTTGATTCGCTTGAGAGGTGGGATGCCATCCAGAGGGAGCTGAATGGGCTTGAGGAGCGGGCCAGTGCGAACCTCATGGAAGTTCAGCAAGGCCAAGTGCAAGGTCCTGCACCTGGATCAGGGCAATCACCAGTATCAGTACAGGCTGGGGGATGAAGGGATTGGGAGCAGCCCTCCAGAGAGGGACTTGGGGGTACTGGTGGATGAAAAATTGGACATGAGCTCACAATGTGCGGTCGCAGCCCTGAAAGCCAACTGTATCCTGGGCTGCATAAAAAGAAGCGTGGCAAGCAGGTTGAGGGAGGTGGTTCTGCCCCTCTATTCTGCTCTTGTGAGACCCCACCCGGAGTACTGCATCCAGTTCTGGGGTCCCCAGTACAAGAAAGACATGGACCTGTTGGAGCGGGTCCAGAGGAGGGCCACGAAAATACTCAGAGGAGTATTCACCTCTCCCGTGAAGAAAGGCTGAGAGAGTTGGGGTTGTTCAGCCTGGAGAAGAGAAGGCTCCGGGGAAATGTTAGTATTGCAGCCTTTGATTATATAAAGGGAGCTTATAAGAAAGACAGAGAAAGACTTTTTTTACCAGGGCCTGTAGTGACAGTACAAGGAACAACTGAGATTGGAAGGAAGAAATTTTTTATGATGAGGGTGGCGAGACACTGGAACAGGTTGCCCAGAGAAGTTGTGGATGCCCCATCGCTGGAAATGTTCAAGGTCAGGTTGGATGAGGCTTTGAGTAACCTGATCTGGTTGAAGATGTCCTGGCCCATGGCAGGGAGGTTGGACTAGATGACCTTTGAAGGTCCCTTCCAACCCAAACCATTCTATGATTCTCTCAGTTCAGATTCTCTGAATATAGTCAGTTTAGATATCTACAGTGGATAGTGTGAATACTCCCTAAATGTACATCCGAACGCTCCATTAGCCATTGGAACAATTTTTCTTTGACTATTTATGCCTCTGTATCACTTGGAGGTTTTTATCAGTTTTTAAACAAAATCTGAATTGCCCTGTCGTTCTCTTCCTGATACTAGAGATTGGCTGTTTGAATTGTGAAGAGGAATTCAGTGTAGTCTGTCTAGCCTGTTGTATTGAACCCTTCTGACCTTAAAATCTGCATTACACATACTAGGGGAAGTGGGAAAAAGCCCATTTGAAACAGCTGTATCTCAACTTTTAAGAAAGATTTATACCCTGGACCTCTTGCTGTATGCATCCTGAGAATTTCCATATTGCTAGTTCACAGTTTTAGAAGATGCTGTTTTATCGGCATCTCCAAGTCTGAGCAAGGGAGTCGTTATGTTACTATGGACTTATGATTTCTTTTTCTGTCTCTCTTCAGCAACCAAAGATATAGAAGACCCGATGGAGACAGCAGAGAAAGTTGGTCTTGCGGCACTAATAATTCAGGTGAGTCTGGGCTGCCTGCTGAGGTGTTTGCATCTTCTGTGAAAAGTTAAAAATTGAGATGGAGAGCCATATCTAGGTGACATTAATTTATTGTTCCAGGACTTCCGGGGCCTTCTGTCATCTGATTATCAGTTTAGATGGGATCGAGCTCTTCAAAGTCGTGGAGATACAGGCGTGTTCTTGCAGTACACCCACGCCAGACTCCATAGGTAAGAGGAGCTTTTGTATGCAGAAGTACAGTTTGACATATATTTTAACCTTATTAACTTACTGCTTTGTTTAGTAGTGTTAACTCCTTCCCGAAATATGACACGTTTACTTTTTTAGCGGAGGTGTGAGTTTATGATAGGAATTACTGAGACTTCCCAGAAGACAAGCCAATTAAAATGAAATTTCCACCTCATTTCCACTGGGCTGAGCTAACTGTCCACATACTTTCTCAGTTCTAGGAACAGCCTCTCTGTGTGGTTGGTGTCAGTGATGAAGAATGTTGGCCCTAGGATTAAGAAAACTGATGTAAAAACCAAAATGCCCGTACTTATAAAATATACCAAATCACAGAACTTGATGTTTTTGGCTACCACTGTAGCTAGTAGGTTTGGCTTGCTTTCTTTAACATTCTGTTATTTCCCACTGTTGGTAACCAAGGTTAAAAGCAGACTCCTTCCTGTTGACTCAGGTCAAACACCTGACATGTTTAATTATTTTTTTAAAAGAATTTCAGAAGAGTCCAGTTTGAACAGTTTTATCAATTACAGTGATCTGTCAGAGCATTTTTAATGCAGACATTGATATGTATTTTCATCAAAGCATGTAAGATACCTTCCTGGATCAGGCCAAAGGTCTGTACCGACCTGGTATTCTGTCTGAGGCGATGATAATAGGAGATGGTATTCAGGGAAAGCATGCAAGCCTGATTCCTCTGTACTCCCTTATCATCTAGGTATTGATGGTACTAGGGTACTATTACTAGGGTATTGACTACCTCCCTAGTCCTTTTAGCATCAGCTTCTGGACCTGTTGTCCATGCATATGTCTAATCCTGTTGATACTGAATGACTAGCACAAATTTTAGGTTTTTTATCCTGGGTTGAAGTCAGCTAGTCTGTCTCAGTGTTCCATTCAGCTTGAGCAGAAGATGCCTACCCTTTTTTCTTAAAAACACAAATTATTGTTTTTCTTGTTCAGCTTTGCTAACAAGAGTTTTTCATCCAACATTTGTTTTTCATTCTTACATTTTAGTTTAGAACAGATGCATGGGAACGAGCAGCTAACTGACGTTAATGTGGCGTGCTTGCAAGAGCCAGATGCTATCTCTGTTCTTCAGCATCTTCTCAGGTTTGTCTAGTTTTCTTTCCAAATACCAGTTCCCTTAAAATAAACTTCTGGATTTGCTGCCAGCCTGCTGACCAGGCAAAGACTGCACGATCATAAGAGAAAAATGGCTATTCCAGCAAATGGCTAGTCTGTTGGGTCATGCTGATTGCAACAGTAGCCCTCACTTGCAATCTTCGTGGACTTCAGAAGCCATACAAGGGGAAAAAGCAATATTTGGAACATACTCTGTGTTACGTGAGCCTCTTAATTATTTCTTGTCTTCACAAAAATATGCTAAGCTCTATATAAATATTAGCTGCAGATTTGCTTGGTCCCTCTTGTTCTATTTTTGTCATCTGGGAAAGGGGAGAGGAAGTGCTCCTGAGTGAGGTGGAATGGAGTATGTGCATGCACATTCAGTAGCTCAACATCCTTCAGAGCTACTCAATGTGCACAACTAATCCCTGTTAATAGCAGTAAAGTTCTTCATTAATTCAGTCTTAAAGTTGAGCAGTTTCTGTTTTCAGTATTTCGTAGGTGTCTAACTAAAATACGGAGACAGGGGAGTTGTCCATGTTGCGCAGCCTGTGATGGAGTTGCAAGTAATTGAGGCTTTCAGAATTCCTAGTGAGAGGTCCTATATACCGCATTGCATACTGCACAGTGCCAGAGAGTTAACTCCTTTGGCCACACTAAGGCCTTCTTGAGGGCATCTGTTTAAAATTCGGACTTCCAAAAGTCATGCCAGAGTCCCAGGTGGCTCCTTTCAGCCTGCAGCTGTAGGTTGCAGAGTCCTACTGTTAACTGTAATTGCCTCAAGAGGTCTGCCTGCAGTTTATCCTATGCTGCATGCTCTCCTGAGCAACAGCAGGACCAGCCAGCACTCTAAATAAGACCAGTAGTGTCTTATTTATCCAGTGCAATTGTATTTCACAGAAAACTCGTGGGTCACTTCTTGGTTTTTACCAGATTAGACTGTCTTATGTGTGAAAACTGGCAGGGTTAATGTATTTCAGGTTGATTTGCAGGGATCACTGCATCCCAGACGTGTCCATTTTCAAACAGGTTGTTGCTCCGCTGCAGGGCTCTTGTTTTTATAGAGCTTCAGGTCGGCTTATTGCAAAGGCTGGCCAGGCACCATATGGAATCTGTATGAAACATCTCTTGGGGCCTTTACTTCCAGCAGAAAGCAGTATTTAGGTTATCCATTAGACCAGGCACTCAGTGGCTAACAAACTCAAGTTTAAATGTCCCATGATTTCAGGAGTAACAATTACTGTTCAGCCCTCCCTGTGAGTTGCCATGAGTAGATTCTTCTTGAAAAGTTTCCATGATAAACACTCCTGAGTTGTCAGAAGCCTACTTCCTGTGGCTCTGCTTCTGCTGTTTGAAAAGCTACCGAACATTTGCCCTTAAAATTAGCTGAACAGTTCTGAATACCATTAACTTTGCAGACTAATGAATAGTAGATTGAAGGTAGCATGTATATCCCTGCAAAAGTGGACTTATTTAACTGATAACATAATCTAAGAAGTTGCCATAGGCCAACACTGAAATGGCAGCTTCATGAAGGAACAAGGTTGGTATCAGAGGGCCCCTTCACTTGATACCAACTTTGTTGCTTCATGAAGCTTTATTAATGGCTGTCTGATGGTGCTTGTTAAATTAATAGTAATTTTTCTATACCTACATCGCTGTCTCTGAGGGGCCAACAGCTGCTGGTATCTAAGCTGTCCCTGAGACAATGCAGAGGTTCCCCTGATTTTCTCTCTCGCACATCTGTTGCACAGTGGTATAAAGGCATCGACCTTCCCTGTTTGAAGAGTGGCCACCTGGGGCATGCTGGCTGAGATGAGCTGCTGAGTGCATGTGTAACAGATGTTTTTGTAGCTTACTCACCAAGGGAATGGGGAACACTTCCTCCCTGGTGCTATGGCTCTTACATGACCACTGAGCCCTCATTATCAGAGCTCACTCCCCAGTTCTCCTCCAGCTTGGCTTTAAAGGAGGAAGATCCCAGGGAAGTTCAGCTTGGGCATGCTGGCAGGGATGGGCCTGGGAGCTGAGCAAAGACCAGGAAGTCCACTCCCCACTTTGAATTTGAAATCTATTTGGCCCCAAAGGTGGTGTAATTTTTGCAGGCTGTGAAAAAGAGGATGTGCACAAGTGGACAGCAGAACACATGAAGAAAAAACATGGATCTCTCTGACTCTGCCTGTATTATCCAGTTCAATACTGTCTTACATAAGTCGATTTTATTCCAGGATTATGTGAACCCACTTTGGTTTTGTCTTTTCTACCGTTACAAGATTCCCTTTAGCTGCTTAAAATTCTAAGCTGCATTTACTAAAGGCAACATCCTCTAAGGGACTATTTTGACTGCCTTGGTTATTTAATACATGTTTTTTGCTCCTAGGAACTTACAATTAGTGTTGAAATGTAAAACCAGACATAATGTTCCAGGAGCAAATATAGCTCTTGTGTTCTCTTTGCTATAGCCTGCCTCTCTGAGCTCTGCCATCTACAGTGTTTGCATGATGAGGAGCAGAAGCAATCTCCTTCAATAATAAGTGAATGAGGAAGAAATAATCAACTGTGTGCTAATTACATGGCTTAGGTCTGGTTCAGATTACTTTTGTTAATTCTGCAGTTGTGGTTGTGTGTTTGTTCTGACTTAAGCAAGTCTGATGAGCCTTATATCTGAATACACCTTCCTCCCACTTTAACACGAAGCAATCTTTTTCTTTCTTCACAGGTATGATGAGGTCCTATATAGGGCTTCTCAGGATCTGCAACCCAAGCATATTGTCAGCTACCTCCTCACGCTTAGGTAAGGTGATTGCTGATACTGGCATCCGTCTCCAGTAAGTACAGGTCTTCCTGAGCTGGCTCTGCAGCCCTCGCATCTGCACTGCTCTGAAGAGTAAAAATAGTGGGAAGATGTAAATTTGTGGGACAGTGGAACAGAAAAGGTATAAAGTAGGATAGCAAATAATATAATAAATAGTAGAGATCAAGGTTGGATCAAGCCAGGAGCCTCCTCAGAAACTAATTGCTTTCAAGAAAAAAGAATCTCTTGGCTGTAACCCAGTGTCTGAACCCAAAATCATGCTGGACTAATCATATCTTAAAGAGCAGATCTGAGCTGATAATATGCTCTCAAATCTCAACATTTCAGCTAGGAAATTTTGTCCAAACCCCTTTTAACCACTAATCTCAGCCTATGTGTTGAGATGGACAAAGCATATTATTACTGTAAGTCATACTGCATATGTGACCTCCATAGGGAGGGTCCCCACAGGGACCTGTCTGATTTAACAGCACAGTGAAACACTGGAGTAGACTTCCTGGAGGAAGCTGTAGAGCCTGTGTATGGGGAAGGCTTTAATAAGTTAAGGAAAATTGGATAAGGAATCGTGCACCTTGGGAATGACAGGGCAGGCTTTCAAGGATCTTTCCAGACCAGTTTTGGGTGGTTTGCGGGGTTTTTTTTTGGGGGGGTGGGGGTGGGTGGAGAGATTGTTTTGGGGTTATTTTACGAGCATTAAGTTGTTGATAGCATGCCCTGACAGTATGCAGGCTACAGAAAACCATGCCCTCCCTCAGCCATGTGAAAGAGGCCATTGGAAAGAAGTCTCTGGCATGCTGCAGTTGTGGTTCTTCCAGTTCTGCTGCTTTCTGTAGCCCATAGCACTGCTCTCATCAAGAGACTTGCTCGTTTTCATCATTCTCACCGTGTTTTCCATTTCAGCCATCTTGCAGCCGTGGCACATAAAACTCTTCCTGTGAAAGGCAGTGCCCCTGAACTAGCCCAGGTATGGCACCGTGTTGTTACGTGGCTGGAGTCTGTGTAGGGTGTCCCAGAGGAATGATCCCTGAGGGCTTTGCCAACCCAGTTGCATAACCGCTTGGGTGAATACGCACCTGCAGGCCAAGGAGCCAACAGGCAGGCTGTCCCGTGGCCGGCACGGCTTTGAGAAGGCAGGACTTGCTGTTCACGGCTGTGCCTTCTGGAAAGGGCTGCTCTGCCTGATCTTCCCAGGAAAGAATGCTCCATAAGGACAACTCCTCCAAACCCAGTGAAACCCCTCTCCTTCTCATCACCTTTCCTTCTGAACTTTTTAAAAGTAAACATTTGAGCATTTAACTTGTTAGTTAATTTCTGATGGTTTCCTCTAGTGGTTATGTGGGAAGACAGAGAATTAGAAGGTAACTGAATCTGTCTTCTCCCTCTTGCCACCTACATATCCCAAGTTGCCTGTATTGCCTTTCTAGCTAGAGCACGGAGGCTGACAACTGTTAATATGCAGTTCCAAATAGACGGAAATTATTTTCTACTGATCTCCCAGGCAATGTTTGACCCCTTAACTGCTCAGTAAATGATATACTAATTACACTGCCTTTCTTATTTTCTCTTTCAAAAGCAATTACCTATCTGATTTTGGTAGGAAATCACATTTAAGTGTTGAGCTGTGTTGTGGGGGGAAAAAAAAAATCAGTGGAATTGATGGAGCTGCACTCTGTATTCGAGCTTAGATGCTGTAGGTGTTCCTGCCTTTGAAGCTGGACTAAGACAGTCCAAGCTACAAGGAAAATTTCAGTTCTTTATCCTGCAAAAAGTATTTCTAAATATCTTACAATGTGACAGCTTTCAAGGACTATTTTTTTTGGAGCAAGGTTGATAGAGCCCTTCCCAAACAGCCAGCTGTGTAACAGCTAAGACATTCACAAAGAAGAGTGAAACTTTCAAAGCAGCCCACAGTTGCTTGACAGCCTCTAACCCAGGCACAGTGAGAGGATGGATTCCAGCAGTATCCTCAGGCTGTGACAGCCTGTGGTGCATGAAAGATTTTCCCTTTTTAGTCATTGGTAGCTCTTTTCCAGGCATCTCCTCTGGTTGCTCTGCCCTGAGGGTACCAGACTGGGCAGGACACCGCTTTCCAGCTTCCCTTCATTGATAAAAGCGTACCTCTCCTGACGCTGCAATGGGCTATCAACAGCTGGTGTGAATTCTGACAGCACTTCTGTGTTACTCAGTACTCAGATTATGTGTGTGTGTGTGTACAAATCCCAGCGCCCTGCATGGGGAGAGGATGCGCACAGTGTTCTCACCTCTGACAGGCTGCTCCTAACTGCTGTCCTGAGAACTATGCCCTATTCTGTAGCAATAGCGTAAGCTAACGGCTATTCTTGTTTGTTTTCCAGGCAAGGCTCTGTCTCTTTCAAGCTGCACGCTCAGTTCTAGCCAATGGAATGAAACTTCTTGGCATTACACCTGTAACTCAAATGTAATGAGGCTGTACGCAACACAAAGTCACATTTCTTAGTAAAAGGATTTTTTTAACGTAAATACTCTCCTGTGTGTCATTGCTAATGCAGTCTGGAAACTTTCTGTCTGCTCTTGGAGGTTTGTATGCTCTATCATACCGACTGCAGAAAAGCATGTGAGGCATAGCCATTTGGGGGATGCCAGGGCTGTCACAATCGCTTGCTTCCAGGCACTTGGTAGGAGTAGTGTATTTAAGACACTAGTCTCCCTGGTATTTCCCATAGAAGAGAACTGCTCTGTATTTGCTATGTAAATATGTGATACCCCTATGGAGCTGGACACAAGGGAGCAATGACTGTGCAGAAATGGGGCACAGGGAGCGGAGGCCCCACAGCTCTCGCCCGTTCAGATGCTGTCATCCTTGAGCATGTCCTCTCTTGATAGGGCTGCCTCTGCCACAGCCCTTGCAATTCTGAGGCCTAAAACTTATGTCAAGGGCCTAAAGACCCAGACATTTGAACCTAATTAAGGAAAAGAAAGCCTAAGGTAGGGAAGTGAAAGGAGAACTCCGCCTACATCAAGTTAAAACCAAAACTAACTCATGATACGGAAAACACAGGAATCAAGCAGAAGTAAAAGTCTTCCGGAGCATAACTAATTCCCGCTTAGCCTAGTTAAATAGTAGTTAATTGCAACCCCTCAAGAAGACGACAGGGAGATGTTGCATCTGTGTAAAAGATAAGATGCCACCAAGGGCTTATCTGACGAGACCATACAGCGACACAAAGCATAAAAGACACAGACTAATGAGGAGGCTCTTTGGAGCTCCCTCTCAGCTGGTCTGAGATCCCTGAATCATTTACAACTACAGATCCGTGTCTACAGGCTGTATTACCCTCCCTCTGTACCTGATTAGGGGAAGCCACGTTGCATGTTATTGCTCGTAAGCTCACATTGCGATAAAGGTGTATTTGCTTAAGGATTGTGAACCTCATAATAAACTGTCACCATATAGTATCAGTGCATGACAAAATATAACATCCTTTTGGTAGAGGAAGTGGTATTAACTGTGCTGCCCTAAGCAATCAAGGCTCTCCCCTTCTGCAGTTGCCATTGTGTACTTAGGCCTAATGGTACAACAGCTACAGATAATCTGTATACTGTAACAGAGTTAGTGAGACCATGCCAGAGAATTTCTTCCCTGTGTATTGTACTGCACCACCTCTTCAGTAACGTTGGCCAAGACCAGCTGCCAACTCTGTCGCATCCTGTTCTTCACCCATTCCTCTGTCACACCAACATAATGAGTGGGGAAAAGAAGGTTTGCTGCCCAGCTGGTGGGGCAGAATGGCGCTGTTCCCTCGGCACTGTACACAGTCAGACATGGCAGGTGCTGCTTGGCACCCCGGAGCCATCACATTGCTGAAGAAGTAGGGTGTCATTGTGTAAGGTAGTGCAGGCGGCTGTTCCAGCCTCTGAAATGCCTGACAATACCCACCACCACCAAAGCCTTGACTTACCAGAGTGGCATTTTGGCGGCACACTGCTCTAGATGCACAGAACAGTTGGCGAAAGGCAGATTGGAGCATCCTCTCCCACTGGAACAGAATTTAAGCATGTTTGTTACTGCTGTGTTAAACATGCCCCACTTTCAAGCAAAACCCAGCTGGTTGACCCATGTCTGAAGGAATCTAACCAGGATGTAACTTGGTCACAGTTTTGACTCCACTTTGAATGTAAACGAGTTGCCCAAATGCACCGGTCAGTTTTCCCTCAACGCAGAGTTGCGGTTTCTGGAAGGGTTGAACTGAATGAGGCCTCAGAAAATGAGGGAGGAGGTTGAAATTACACAGTTGGCACTCAAATTAAACATGCGTTACAGGAACTCTTTTCAAGCATCACTCTGTGTGCACAAAAAAGTTTAGAGAGAAAAATATACAGATAAAAATCTTCTAGTCTGACACTTTGAGTTGACTCATTCATACTTAAGCCAGAGATACAAGAACGCATATGAACCTTCCCCTGTACAAATGGGGTTTGACAAAACACATAGAAGATCCCTCTACCACATACAGGAGGTATAAAAAAAACATTTGAAAAGTGAAAGAGAATCTGCAACTTAAGAGAAACACCAGTCCTTCATTCTGACTTTTTAAACCAAACAGCAAGTGCTACTTCTAATCACTTCTAGCCTGGTGGAGTTGTGTCATCTCATATGTACCATCAAACTGCAGCTGGCAACTAGTTTAAGACAAAATGCTAGCAATAGTTGCTCTTTTTAACAGATTTTTATGAAGCTTTGGGGCGTTTCTGCCCTCAAAGGGCAAGACAGTTTATCAAATACACAAAGAACGGATTTCCCTCCATTATACACATTATATACAAGTGAGTGTTCAGTTCCTTCATTCTGCCTTCCTTGTAAATGGGAATCTTCGTTGTTCGATGTGAATGAAGAATACCTTCAATAAAATACCCGTCCAGCTCCTCAGCTGTAATGTAGCCTCAGTGTCAGCCACTGGAAACTTCACATGTAAGACAGAACTAACTTCTGCTTTTAGTCTATTCCACTTGAACCATTTCATGAATAGCTTAAGGCTAATTTTTTAAAAATGCAGGGTTTTTTGAAGTCCATTTTTTTCTCATCTGTCCGTCCATTTTTATAGACAAGTCACACAGTATTTGAGCTCTTAGTCTCTGATGGCTGGATTTTTGTGGTGTCTTGTCGAGGTAATCCATAGAGGTAAATAGAAATACACACCAGGAGAGCACCCAGGGAGAAGGTAACAGCTGAAAGGAGACAAAATAGTTTAAATAAACACTTCCACTGAATGATAGTAATAAAGTTACCCAAAACTAAACAGGACAACAAGCCATTAATAATTCACAGAATCTAGACTCATTCTCTGTCACTGAGAACAATCTCCACAACACTTCAATTAGTCTCATATCAGCAAGAACGTGGTGATGGTCAGAAAAGCAAGCGTGAAACGTCTCCTGCAGTTCCAGATGTCGTCCATCAGGCTGCCATTACAATAAACTTAACAATAAAGACACAGTGGATGTGATAAAGTAGCCTGTGATAACAGACTTTGTTTGCCTTTCCACATCTAGACAGGGTTGAGCAACACTATTAATGAGGCTTTCACAGAAAGATCACCAGTCCAGGTTTGATTTGTGTCAACTGTCAAGAAAATGTTTTGCGCAAGTGAGTTTTTAAGACTAGTTGTGTTTTTCATCGCTTGGTTTAAGGTGCTCTTTTTCAGCCAGACACTGATGATTTTCTCCTTACGCAAACTTTCCTTAAGTTTCATTTCACTAATGCCACGTCAGAAAGCTAGTTTTTCCACCATTACACCATACCATCTTTGGATTATGATAGGAAAGTGAAAAATACCCAAAACCAAGCAGTGAATGACCAAGCAGAAGCTACTGGATACAGTATCAGACACAGACTTGATCAGGGAGAAAATCCTTTGTAGTTGCAGGACAGCCCAAAGCAATCTGCTGTTTCCTCTCAAAAATATTCCCCACATCAGTCACAACTCCAGCTGCTGTTTGACTTGCTCTCATGTGGTGCTGGCCACAGCAAGTAGGGAAGGTACAAGCTAACGCAGTAGCAGGTATAACTTAACAGGGATGTGGCAGAGCCCCCTTGCAGAAATAGGCGAGGAATTAATTTGGCACTGGCTGTACTAAAACCAACAATAAATGACAACTTTTCAACAGCAGCCTCAGGTAAATAGCTATATCACACACTAAACTGCATCAGAAAGTGATTCATGAATAAAGCTGTATAGACCAGAAAGAACCTTTCCATTTGAGGTTGTAGGATGCCTCTGAAAGAGCAAGCCATGAATGCCCTCTGAAAGCACAGGATCATCGGGCACCTTATGTGACACAACAGGGAGGATATACTAGTGCACAGGAGTCCTGGAGAAGACTAAGTTAAAGCCAGAAAAATTCAAAGGAGGCGCAAATGATTGCTTTGGTATGAACTGCGTACAGCCTGCTAGCAGCCTGCTAGCCAGGAGGGAAACATGCCTGTGCAGTCAAATCAAAGGCAAAAAGGCACTTACTTATCTGGAGGCCAAAGAGGATGACTGATGCCACAGTGGAAAGAACAATGGCTGCCGCTGCAGAAAAACCTTTCATAATGTTATCTGTGTACTTAACAACGACCGAGGTGTAGAGGCCACCTACGCTGGCGAGAACTGGAAAACAGATAACATGCTTTTATTAGTAAAGGTGCAGAAGGTTACTCTTGAAGTGATGCATTTTACTCCACTGGTGTACTCCTTGTTTGGGCTACGTCATCCTACTTGGTGATTTAATGCAACATTCAGCAAAACGGGATGTCTACACAGCATCTAAGTAGATCAGATACGACTCATTTAAAGATTATCTACTCACTACTCAGTCATTTAGACTGCTGTTTCAGCACAATTTTAAATTGAACAAGTGAATAATTTCCAAGATAATGATACTTTAAAAAAAAAAAAAAACCCTCAAAACACAGTAAAGAACAGTGGGTCAGACTGAATTTGTAGCTTCGTGCAATGAGTTATATCATAGTTAAAAAAGAAAAACAACATAACAAGACCCTAAAACTTCAAGATACTTACAGATGACAAACCAGACGTAGTACGTATAGCCATAGAAAAAGCCTTTCTCAAGAACTTGGGCTCCGTCTGACATGTACACACCAAATAAAGTCACCACAATCCCAGATAAGTACATCTGAATATTCCTCACCCACAAGGAAGTATCCGAACTCTTTAAGACCTTCTCAAAATAAACTCCTAAAAAAAAAAAGTTTCAGTAAGATGAATGAAGTTTCATCCTTAATGATTCATGGTTCATAGTGTTTTAAAGCCAGACAAGACTACTGGAATCATCTTGTCCTACAGACTGTTATGTTTCACTGAAGTTCCCAATGCAGAAGGCCCAAAAACACATCCTGCTAACGTGCATCTTCCACGACAGGATCATTTTAATGGGTATATGACAGCAAAAATAGATTCTATTTCTGTTTACATTTGTTTTAACAATGAACCTCATCGACAACTCAAACTACTCCTCATTTCTGTTTGATTTGCCAGGCTTCCGATTCCAACAGTTTCTCCTGTACAATTCTACACCAGAAAAAATGCGTTTCGCCTTGACACCTGGTATTTTATTCCCAGGACAGTAGTTATGTATTTCAGCATGACGGAGAATGGTTTTTCCTCCATCAAGATATTTAGCAGTACAAAATAAAAAAGAAAAAGGCATGGGTGGGACTATATTACCTCAGTACTGAGACTGAAAGACTTGGAAGCCTTGTGCTTGCAGAACACTTGGCAGAGTGGCGACATTCTGAAACCACAGCTTCAGAGGATTATAAGAACAAATTGAAACCGATGCCTTCTGCTAACCGAAACTACAGATTGGTTTTGAGGAAATGGAATTCATTTTAATCTAAATCTCTTGTTCACAGTGCCACGCTGATGAGCATTACTTTTATGCTCTGCATTACTGGAATTCCCCAAATACTTTTTCACTATTCTACTTGGGAGGTGTATGTCAGACTAAAAGGCCAACATTTGACAAGGCCATCACTAGCTGCCTCTTTAACCATTGCTCCCACACCAGGACTCTGCTAATCTCTGGTATTTCCTCTGCATTTCAAAACATAGACAGCAGTTTGCAGGACTCAGATCTTCAGCCACTTCCATGACATTCTGGTGTGAGTCCTACTGACTAAAAGTTTATTGCTGATTAATGTCACCCAAGATCCTTCATACGATATGAGAAAAGTATATGGAACTGACAACGATGGCACAGAGAAAAGACCTGCGGGTTAGAAGCCCTAGGCACACACTCCTCCTGAAATCCCCGAGTGAGCTTCAAGGAAAGTCTTGCTACTCTGCTATTCATGAAAAATGCAATGTATGATTTAATACAGTATAGTGAATATTTATGGTGAATAAATAGAGAACAGATTTATATTTCAGGGGTTCAAATAATAAAAAAATACCCCAAGGAAATAATATATCATATGAATATATATTTTTAAAGTCTAAACAATATCAACAAAAAACTAGTATTGTTAATAACTGCAGTGCTTAAAAGAATCCACAGTAATCTATCTCGAGATTTCTGCCCACTGAGAAGACTCACAGAGCACAACCAGATGTAATCAATGTACCAGAAATTTGGCTTGAGTGCCAACCGTACGAAACTAAGAAAACAGTAAGCAAACCAATGAAATAATGCTTTCAGATTTCTGAAAATGCATTTTAAAAAAAAAAAAATCACTCCACTAGACAAGATGAAGGAAAGAAGGTGCTGTTTAGGAGAAATTACTCTTCAGTACTGTTTCAAGTCACAAAGGATCTGCCATTATGTATTTGTCCAATGCTTTTATAAGCATTGTTGGGCCTCCGGATACTTGGAAATTATCACAGGATCAGCAGTTTGAAGGAAAAAAAAAAACCAACCAAACTTCTTTTACATCTCTGAGGGACAAAAACACATAACTTTGAGTTTGCTGGAATAATATAAAACACTTAACATGGTCAGTCCAGAAACTGAAGGTTTAAAGCCAAAATAATTTCTTCATGTGGGTGGGGGAAGAAAGAAGAGGAAAGGAGTTTGAATAGAATTTATGTTTTCAACATGTAAAGCCCCAAGGGCACAAGGAGCTTCACGGAGAAAATACTCTGTCCTCCCAGCTGCCTCAAAACTACAGCTGTCTGAGGAAACACCCAAGCTGCAATCCTTTTGCAGGAGAAGAAAGCCATATGTGTCTAAATCCTCTACAGCTGCCTGCATCAGCCCTTTCAATGGTATGAATTTGCAGAGCTTTAGAAGAACAGCTGTCTACCCGCATTATCAGGGAAAGCTAGAGAGCTTTAGGAGACTCTGAAGGCTTCACTGTGAATGCTATATTTTGTCTCGGGACTTGGGAGCATCTATTGAAACAAGTAAATTTTTAACCTTCCAAGAAAAGTTGATTGAGCTCTACACAGTCTTATTTAGTATTTCTGCTTCAAAGGGCCCATTTCACTAAAAAGACACCAAAAAAGAACAACACCCTCCTCCTTTCCTCCCCTGCCAACCAGAACTTTTTCCACGAGTAACGAGCACGTATGCACAGCACATTATTCTTGCAGGACTGTATGGTACTAGAGGTGGGTGATAAGACCTTGTTTTCTTACAGAGGGAGGGGGGAGAATCCAGTTTACAGCCAGGGAGATATGCCCCTGTGAGCCAAACTTCAAATTAAGTAGTAATTTGCATTTCCTTATTTCTCAGCACCAACTCACTTGTCCTTAAGTTCTAGTCTCCTTCTGCAGAAGCCAGAGAAAACTACCCTGAGGGGAAAACGCTGGTTGCAGAACAAAACCAAACCAAACCAAAAATTCTTCATGCAGTTAATTTAGGCTTCCTGCTACTCATCTTCCTCTCTGCCTTACTCACACTCCCTCTGCATCTCAGTTAGATTTACCACCTACAGGACTACAGCAATGTGTACTTCGGGGCTGAGCCAGCACAAGAACTGAGCGAGGACCTCAGTTCCCCTTATAAAAAAAAATGCAAGTATTTCATGTGATCACCATAAGCGAGCTATTCACTGTAAAGCCAACTTTATAAAATTGATGTACGTTAATTAATTTTACTGAGTCATTATGGATGTTCCCTAGAGTATTATCCTAAGCATTTGAAAGATGCTTCCACTTGCAAATCAGCCTTCTAAGTTGCATCACGTAAAACCAATAGTATGTGCTCCTAGTCATTTGCTTGACAACTAGAGTAACCATGTCATGAATCTGTCATAATTACTGCAAGTAGAAGGTAATTATGGGCAGAGCGGATAAAGTCCTTTTTTATCTTCTAATCAACAAAGACAGTTAACTAATGTAGAATGTTCTGTTTTAAACATCATGAGTTCTCCAGTCCTTTTGATGTGACCTGCATACGGAAATACTACTATACCTGCAAATCCTGAACACAATACAGCAACAGCAATCGCTCCAAACCCTAGCCATGGATTCTGCTCCACCTGCAACATCAACCATTATTTTAAAAAGGATGCAACACTTCAGTAATTTACAATAATCAATTCCAGAGCTACTTTGTTAAGTACAGCAAAATTATTAGCATTTCATTACAGTATAAAATGTACTTGCTTAGCTAGAGCTGTCCTTCAGATTAGCTCGGTGTAGCTGTGTGGTGTTTCACTTCCCGTGCGTACTCCTACCAACCCTTGCAGTGCTCAGAGGCACCGTCTGCTTGGCTGTGGCCAGTCTTCCCAGCTGCACAACCTGCCTTTCCCACTAATGCTGCTGACCAGCAGCTAAGACCTAAGAAACAGAAGACACTTGTTTCTTCCTAGAACGGGATTAGGTCAGTGCCTCTGAAGGGTGTGTTTAAATGACATATCCACACCCACAAGGCATTAGAGTTCCACTCCTAATTCCGCCAAGTGCTTCAATTCCAAGTTCTCTGCTCCAACAATTACAATGATACCAGGGCCAACGGCTGGAAACAATATATTACTCAGATACATACTAATGATGGTGCATTAGACTGATTATGATGACTGTGGTAATTTATACTAATTGTAGCAATCGGTTGCCTTTCCAACAAGTGAGACTGGAGCAATACCGCAAGCCTGCCTGAACTGGTATACAATAAATGTGAAAGTGAATGATCAAACTAGTGTTTATGTTGTACGTGAAGTGGCTGGAAATGGGAAACAGGTACTGCTGTGTGGAATGTAAGAGACCTTACCTTAATCCTAGCTGCTGTGAAGTGAAATACAAAGCAAAGGCAGGTTATTCTTCGTTGTGAAGTGGCAAAATGTAAACTCTTACCTGTACTTTCGTAGCCTGAGCAGGCTTCCACTGAACAAGGGTAACACCACCACACAGCATGAAGACAGAGAACCACTGCAACTTACTAAGGGTACGGTTTAGCATTAGGACTGTACATAAAGCTGTACAAGGGATCTTCAGCTGGTATGTCACCTAAAGAAGGTGGGAATACAGCATGGAGGATGTGGTTTTATAAACTCCTCCAAAACAAGAAAATAAAACAGAGAATTCAACTACAGAATGACAAATAAAATTTTATATTCATTGATTTCCTTGGGTTTTTGTACCATCACCAATTACACCAAAGTGAATTTGAAGTGACTCTAGCAGTGAATGGGTTAGCTCAGAAAACCGGAGAACTAAAACAGAGTGTATGCTCTGAATAGAACAAAGCATGATGTGGCTTTTAACACTGAGGCTAAAGAGGGTACTGTGTGCTAGGCAAACAACTACCTAGCATGCACGCCTCAAGAAACAGTAAAGAGAAATATATTTACAGATCAGTTACCAACAAAAAACGTGTATTACCTGGTAGACTGCCGCATCCAAGTTGCTAAGAGCCACAAACGCCATATTGTTTTGGAGAGCATACACCAAAGACGGAACACTTAATTTCAGCAATTCTGTAGGACTTCCAAATACATTTTCTTTTAAAGATGTTATTAACCTTGCCAGACTTCCAGTTTCTCTGCAAAATAAAATATTAATATAACTGAGGGCTCTCTTAAACTGATATTTGAAAACAGAAATCAAATCAATGAATCCTTTGGGAAGGCTGAAAATTTGTTCTCAACAGTCAGTTGTACCTTCTGCTCATTAAAGAAAAATTAACTGGGGAAAAAACAGTGAGGTTATCAACAAGTAGAAACCCCTGAAGGTGAAGATGACATTCTGGAATCAGGAGGTTAGATGCATTAATGTGTAATAAAGTAAACAATAACCATGAACACTGTAAACAGTGGAATAAGTCGCTAAGTATAGAGGCAGTGGGACAGAAGGCTGTTGTTCCACACCCTCCTTTTTTTTTTTTTTTTTGAGTATTAATATTTGTGTGTGATGTCAAATGCCCGTGATTTTCCAGATCCCCTTTAAACCGGGCTTCACAGTACAGCCAAAAAAGATTGTACCCTTGCACACTACTGAGCTGGAAACACCTCTCATTCCTCAGCCAGCCCTGGGTTCCTCTTCTCACTTGTGCTGCAGGAGATGCTGGGCTGGCACCAGCACACGTGTGAAGAGGTCTGGCAAGGCATGTGGCAGCTCCCTGTCACCTTGCATCTTCACATGCCTCCTTCATGTAGTAACAGTGTACAATATGTCCAGTAAGCACCATTTTCACTCTAGTTTTTGAGAACAAGAAGATGAACTGTCTAATAGTTCATCTTCGCAGCGGGTGTGCTTTCTGAAGCATGCACTTATCAAGAATCTCTAACTGTAAGTTGAGTTGAGTACAAAGATCATGTGGAGACAGATTTAAATCTACACAAAAAAATTTAAAACAAGCTTCTGTGTACAGCTGATAATGCAAAATAAGGTGCCCAAAGATGTACACTGCAAAATCAAATAAGAAAATAAAAAATGGTCTAGCTTGAATTCAGTGTTCTTGATGTTGATCTAGATGCGACTTAAAAAACATATTCTGTTTTCTTCATAGGTCTGAATAGGTGAGAGATACTAATAAAAATCAGTTGTGCAACAAAAACATGCATGTGTTAGAAAAGCTGAAGTTAAAACTAGAGTTTGCAAATCAGCTCTACTTTTCTTCATACATTGCTAAGTAATTATGTACCATCTAAGAATACAGACAACGTAATTACCAGATGGTGAACTGGACTTTGAATAAATATGAGAAGTTGAGAGTCCAGTTGAGTGAACAATTAACAAAGCTTAAACTATCATAAACTTCTCTTTTGAAAGACAATCCTTTGGCATTCATCCATTCAATGTGCCTTCCAGGAGAAACTTTATAAGTAAACACAGCAAAGCCATAGTGTAAGAATGCGTAAGAAAACAAATTCTGCAGCCGGAACAATGCAAGAGTCATACTCCAGTATTCTATGTACTGCAGTAATCAATGCTGGCAGTTTCAAAAAGAAAAAGGTACCCACCCAAATGTATCCTGCTGTACAGAAAAAACCAGATTGTATTCTATCTTCTAACTGGTTATTAAACTTCAAAGGCACCTTGCCTTGGGTGAGACAAATTGGTTAGGACTTTAAAACTGGAGGAAGCTGTAAAGGAGACACTGAAGGAAACTGCTGGAATTTATGCTGTTCCGCATATTCATAAGTGATCTAAAATGGGACTTTACTTAGGAAATTGGCAAATTTTGCTGATTACACTCCATTATATGTGATATCCAAAAGGAAACTTTCAACAGCTGCTGAAGGGTCTCTCACTATACCGAGCAGAATTCACCAGATCTTTTGCCATCTGAGAAACAGCCCAGTTACGGGCACAGCAAAGGCAGGCATCCAGACCCACCAGCAAGCAAGACATCCTACCAAGAAGAGGTGAGCACAGCCTGATGAATAGTATCTGCTGGTGCCCATCTCTCTCTCAACTACGGAGAAAAAAAATCCCACTAGCTGACAAGATCAGAAAATATATTATAACCTTCAAACAGCTCAGTGAATCAGATTCATCCCATTTTAATTGGCAAATAAAGCTCAGTTGTCAATAAATGGGAAAGAATCATAGGAAATGACAACTCCAAAGTACAGCAACCATCTCTAAACCAGTTATGGGCATTTGGGAAAAAGATGCAAGTAGCTCTCCAACAGCGTCAGCTCAAGGCTCAGCTGTGTTCAGAGAAATGTGCAGAATGTTACGAATCCTTAGGAAAGGAACCGAGACCAAGACAGAAAGCACCTTCACCCCTCTGCCTAATGCCATAGCAAGTTCACATCCTGAATGCTGCATGCAGCTCTGGATCCCACTTCAGAACGGATGTAACAATACTGGAAATGCTGTGGAGATAGGTACTACGATGATCACAGAAAAATCAGGCTAGGACTCCCAGATTAGAAAATAAATGAGTAATGAAAACACAATACAGATCTGTAGAGATATGAAAATAAAAATGTAGGGGGAAAGATTATTCATGATTTCTGTCAACACAAGAAGACAGAATCCAGTGAAACTGCTGGATAAAGAGTTTATTAAAAAGTACTTTTTCATATACCATGTAATTATATTGTAGAAGTCACAGATACAGTAGGGACTAACAGTTCAAAAAGAAGCTGGACAATCTCACAGAGGACAGGATCGTTAGGCACTATGGCCGCAGTGTGCACACAGCGTCCAGGCTGGGAAATCCATAAGCTTCTGCCACCAGCTAAGGAAAGTTCAGCCCGTGCTTGCCCTATTGCCTATACTTCTAAGCATTCTCTGCTGACTACTGTCAAAGGGAGGAACGATGGGCTACATGGATTTTTGGCTGTGCAGGGCTGTTCTAAAAACATAATAGACTTCCAAGTTAAAAGTAATTGCCTTTTTAATTATTTCAAGCAAAAAGACTATTCGTACATTTAATGAACACAGTATTACTGATGCTTAACAGAAGGCAGATTGTTTACCCTGCTGAACTAAGCTTCTCTGGTATACTATAAACAGCCTGGGTCCCAGGTGCACAAGAACAGATTTAAGAAATTATACACACAGGTGAGGCTACCAAATGCCACCCACAGGTCCCCCACTGTTGAGAAACATGGGCTGCTGCAGTCTCCAGAAAGCAGGCTGGATCAGGATCCACACTGGCCACAACACTGTCACAGTCACTCATCAGCAGAGACACTTCTGCCAACATTTTGTGCTGGCAGAGTGAGAAGCCCAGGGTGCATAAAAAGAAAAACAGAAATTTGCCACTGGTCACACTTGCCTTTTCTAACGCATTACATTTAATGAAAGGTTAAACAAAAGGCAGTTTGCCACAGCTGCCTTACCAAATTCAAATATTGTCTCATTTCTAAAGCATGTAAAATGCCATTTTGATGTTAAGTAGAAGAGATCTGATAAAAATCTGAAGTACACCATGTGACTTCACGATCCTCTAGCACAAAACACCCAGCCTTCTGATGTACCAAAAGCCAAGAAAGATAGGCAGAGACCCTAAAAGAACAAATGCTACCACAACAGCAAGAACTGAGCTTTCGAAAAGTCCAGAATATAAAGATTCTTCCAAGGAACAATGTACCACAGGGAAGCTGAGAGGAAAGACAGCAGACTGATGGCCTCCCTACCTCAGATGCTCACGTGTGAACTAAAGTTGTAGTTCTTAGTGGCAGTCTGGGATTACAGAAACTCTAATATTTTCTGACCGCAGTCTTTCAGCATTGATTCCCCAGGTTAATAGAGACAACAAAATGTCTGTCTGTAATATTGTTTAGGAAAATTTATGAGTAGGAACATTACAATTTTATGTAACTCGGCACACAATGGCTCACAGTCCAGCTTTCATCTAGACCAATATTTTAAAGACCCAAAACATCACAGGTAATCCATGCTGACATTTTGAACCTATTCCAAATTGTACAAAACCAGAAAATATGCAGAAAGGACACACCTGAATATTGTGCTGTTTACAAAGCAGTTTCAGTTGAGGCAGACTCACAAGCTCTAACCTGCTCTAAAATGACTTCCACAGCACGACTATCTAGCCACATTCTCAAATGTATCTGTGCTTCGGTATCTGAGAATCTGAGGTTAGAAGCAAGGATTTGTTTTCAAAATACTGATTAGCATTCCCATACTTACTCAGCCAAGATGCCCACACTCAAGAACAACTTGATAACTTCAGTGATGCACACAGCCGTTGTTGAAAAGTAGAGTTCCGCCTCCACTGTCCTTGTGTACCGCAATGCAACCGTGTATGTTGCAGCAACCAGGGTCATCACTGTGAGGCAGTACAACTTGAACAGTAAGCTGACATTTTCTGAAAGAAAACCAAGATGACGATTCAGCATGCCCTTCGTTTTAATTGAAGAACTGAAACGAGGTGTTCTCCAGCTGGAGGACTGTATCAAACGCTTCTGGGGCAGCATACAATAATTACAATGTTGTGAAACACTTCCTATAAGACGTTTAAGTTAAATTTTAAAGCCTCCTCTCAAAGAAGCTTGCATAGGAACTCCAGGTGTTTGAAAAATAAGGTGTCCCTCTTGCCCTCATAATCATCGTTCATTCTAGAAAAACTAATCATAGACTGGTATTTACCTAAGAGTAATCAAAAAGCCTTTCTGTGCTTTCCTGCTATGTAGCTGACAGTAAGTGCTCACTCTGAAATGGCAGCTGATCCTCTCCATGTAGTATACTGAAGTCTGACCCAAAGAGCATTGGCAAACTAGTAAAAGCACAGAGAGAGGAAAAGTTCAGTATCAGCAAAGAAGGGAATCAATCTAGCAAATCTTAATAAATAAGGCAGCATTTCCTTCAGCTCTATTTTGCACCTAAGTTAGTAAAAGAAGACAGTTTTGCTCAGAATGGTGAGGGGACTTCACACAAAGGGCTTTCTTGAAAAATTATTCACTGTAGAAAACACTAAGCTATTCAAGTAAATTAAACCGTACAAGGACTACGTATCATCTGTGTTATCCCCTCTATCTGACCCACTGCTATACTCCTACAACAGTAGCAATTCTTGTAACAGTTTTGCCCTGGACCAGCTACTATCCTGCATAATTTGGGAGTTAGCCTGTTCCAGGTCTACTGGCAAAAGGCAGTTTCTCGTACAGCCGCCCTCCTCTATGGCCTAAGAGTTTCATCGGGTTGACGTGGCCAGGCAATGCTAGTTCATTCCCACGTCAGAGAATGGCTAGGGCTGCATTCGTACCAGTAAAGAGAACAGTGCATGACTCCAAGCAGGACTTCTCTGCATGAAGGCATGACCTACAACATGAGACATCAGCACATGCGTGGTGTCCACAAACCCATTTTTCAAACTGGTAAACTATTCTTTGCTATGTATGGCATCTGACAGGTGGATGTTGGTCATCCAGCAGCACCTTTTGGGCCATTATCTGTCATGTCCTGAATATCCTAAAGAAACGTACTTTAATTGGTGTAAGTTTATGTTCCTCTGCTGATTAGGGAATGAGCTAACAGATAAGCTCCGGGCAGATTTGTAATAACTTTGTTCATTTAATAAGGGAATAAATTGCTGAATCCAGTGCAACCAATGTTTTGGTTCATTTTTCTTTCAAACCAGTGATGTCTTCTATTGCATAACATTTCTGCAAGGTACAGTTAATATCTCCTGCTGCTGCAATCATTTAAATTACCTATTTCCTTACAGATAAAAATCTTACCCGCGTCAGTAACCACTTTCAAAAGGTAGAGCCAATTAGTTTTTGGAGTAACAGCGCTTAAAAGAGACTCACAAGCTGCAATCCATTTTTAAATTATGTTTGGATTGCGGGGAGAGGCAGTGGGAATCCAAGGGCACAACAACCAGGAAATAAAATTAACCCAGTCCAGTTTTAAAAAAAAAAAATATCTATTTTCTAATGATATTTTAGTGCTGACAAAAATGATATTAACAATGTGGTTTTACACATTAAGATTTTAAGTCTATGCACTACCGAACTAAATTTAATCCTTGCCTGTATTAATTACTCTGTAAAAAATAAATAAATGCCCCAATTTGGCAACGGTTTGCAAACTTGGGTAAACCAAATGCAGCAGGACATAAGGAATCTAGTAACTCTACTAGATAGCTTTTTACATAACGCTAGAACTATCTGTAGTTAGTTTTCAGCCTGACCATTTCTCTAGCCTGGCTCACATGTCTGCATCAGTACCAGTGCAGCACTAGGGGCGGAAGGAAAGCATGGTTGGGGCTCCGGTATCTTCTGCTGCTAAGGCTGAACTCATATCAGCTTAAAAAAAAAAAAAAAAGCTGAAAGAAGCTGTTGTTTCTTTCCCAGAGTTTCTCTCATCGGCTTCAGTAAATCCCACTCAAATGAAACTATTTCCAGCAAAAGGGACCAGACAGGCCAAAAGCCTCAGGATATAAATGCGGGCCTCCCACACATCTCCACAGCTCATCTAACCGCTCCGCCAGGGCTCTTTTAAATGGCAGCCCAAGGCCGAGCCTGGCACAAGAAGCACAACCTGCAACCTGCCAAAGGCAGCTGGGGCGGTGGGCACCTCAGACCCAACCTTACACACGTTGCGGGAAACCCTCCTGCTCCTGGCCTTTCTCCTCCTGGGATTCCCCCCCTTCTCGTCCCCACCAAGCCCGCTGCCAAGAGCTGAGGAGCCCCGTGCAAGGTCCTCTACGGGGGAAGCTGGTGGAGGAACAGGCATCGCCTTCCTGAAGGCTTTAAGCCTACCTGGCTCGCCCGAGGGCTCTGGCTTCGGGACCGCCGGGGCTCTGGCACGGTTGCACATGCTCCAACAGACACCCAGGGCCCGGTGGTGTTTTCAGGGACACCCGCGGCACCCGCAGGGTGGGTGCCGAGGAGCAGGGGGGTGCCCGTGCCCACTGACGACCCGGGCCGCGGGCTAAGCCCCAAAAGCGTCGCGCCACGTTCAAAGGCTCCCAGAGCGGGAACCGGCGACGGAGGCGCTAGCGCTCCGGAGGCGGCTGCGGCTGAGGGTGGTCCTGAAGGCGGAGGCGCCACCGGAGCCCCGGCCCGGGAGCACCGACC
>WAAD01026891.1:66574-84104 GCA_013389945.1 Fregata magnificens | reverse complement strand
CAGTCAGTCAGTCAGTCAGTCAGGGCTGGTGACTCTCAGCGATGACGGCGCAATCTAAAAAGGAAAAAGCCCCGAAACCCGCTGTGAACGCAAAGGATGCCAGCGTGCTGCGATGAGCTACCCTTTGAATAACTTAAAGCTTGAGAACTGCAAGCGTTGCGCTTTGCCGCCGAAGCCTCGGCCATGAGGCTGGCTGTGCCTCGCAGGGCCTGGCCGTCGTGCCTATGCCCACCCATGCACCAGCAGACCAGAAGAACCAGATTCAATTACAGAAAAACTCAAGTTCAAATGGGCATCAGCTGAACATTGTGTCTCCCCTTTCACATGAATAACGCCATTTTGAAAAATAACCTCTCCGGTTGTTTCTGAACTATTTTATTGGTCATAAACACCCAGGGATCTCACACATGTATTTCTCATTGCCAGTAGTAAGCTCTTACGTACTGACATGTTTCTGCTGTGCCACAACTAAGACGACTACAATTGTATTCCCCTGTATTTGACGATGCTGCAGTAGCTTCTCCAAATGGAAAAGAAAAAAGTGGGATGAAAGGGACTTTCACTTATCAGTTTTCTTTTAAATAAATGTATTTATGTATTCTTAAAATACCAGTTGGTTGGTTAAAAGTAATAACTTTAACGTAAAGGGTTCAAAGCAAACGATGATAAAAATACATGGAGATCACAACAACAAAAAGTATTTAATGAAGCAGCAACAGGGTATTTTCTCTGAACTAAAAAAAAAAAGTTGCAGCTGGTAATAGCATTCATGTTTTTATTAATAAATCTAAAAACCAGTGCCAGGTCATCATTGAAAACCATGGAGGAGCAGCACATCTGGCTGCTACTGATTAGCTTCTTTTCACAGAAGAGAAAATCACCTAGTGGAAACCATTTAGCTAAGTTTTTTCTGTGCTCCTCTCCTGCTCCTTCCTTTTTTAATAATGCCTTGCAGATTTGTTGCAGCTGTGTAACTTTAAAAAGTGAAGCCAGATACCTTGGAGACAGTTAAACAAAAAAGAGAATGCTATCCTGCACAATGCCACTGAAAAAATCACACAGCAGCTTGAATCTTTGAGCTTCATTGTCACAAGCTTGTGTAACAATGACCGAGGAAACCACGCTGCACCACACCACACCTGACCAAAAAAGAGACTTAGAAACCTTAGTGCACCCTATGGCAATCACAGTCGCACACCTGGACTTTTTGCTGATAAGAATTTGTGGAGGTCTTTGTTGTTGTGAAAAGTATCTCTGTTTTAAAGTACCCCTACTTCCATTTGAGAAGATGTTTCGCCTTAAAGCTCAAATGATTCAGGTTTTCACAAACAGAAATACTAGCTGCAGTTGCGTTTATCAGACCTGGCACATATTTCACTGCCACAATGAAATAAAGTTAAAAGCCTTTTCCTGTTGTGCTTTAGTATTTCAAACACAAGTGAAACAGAGCTTTCAAAAAGGTGCCCCGAAGTCAAGTTCCTATGGTTTCCAGCGTGCTCACCAGCACGCTGTTTAGCCAATGAATACAGAAATTCCTAGGGACCTAAAAGGCTACCAGAGGCATCCAAGCCAGATTCCCTCCTCTCGACCTCCCTGCCTTGGCCTACACTCGTAACGCCTATTACCCTGCAAAGACACTTGGGATAACGACAGCACACATGGACAGGCCCAAGGACCTAGACTGATCACATTTTGCTGGTTTTACCTTCTTGACGATTCTGCTCTAAGGGTGGAGCTGTGACATTCGGGCGACTCTCTTGGGATCAGTTTTGTTTCACACCAATGCGAGTTATGCCTCTGTAGGAGCTGCAGCATTGGCCCTGTATCTCTTAAAAGCTATTTGTCTCACATTATCCTTTTCACGTACCAAAGACGTGGCTCTTAAGGACAGAGTTTCAGCAAGCAATCATTGTATTAAAACCGCAAGAAAATTCCAGAACACACACTACACATTTAAATGTTAGTTTAAGTTAAAGTCTTTGGCAACATCTAAACATTCTAAATTCCTGTTTAAAATCTGGGTGTTTCAGGCTTATGATGTCTATCACTTAATGCCAGTCAGCAGCCCCAACAGATATGGTAAGTGAAATAAATCAACTGCTCCTGGAATCAACAGACACAGTAAAATCTTTTGTATCTTAACTCAGATATATGCAGGGATTTTTATATATATACATTCAATATACAGCTTTAGGTTTCTCATTTTCACTTAGGTTTCATCTACTGCTCTTGTTAAGTCTACTTTGACCATATGAGTAGCAGGAGATGATCCTCCTCGGAGACCTTCCAAGAAAATCTGTGGTCTGGGTACATTGCTTGAGTTGTCACGCTTAGTCTGGGTGCTGACATCTTTTGGCAAGTACACTTGGGTGGAGTTCTCTCTTCTCATATGGCTGAGATCAGTCTGCATAGCATGAGTTAATTTGCGGCGCAAATTGGCCTAAAGACACAAAAAAAATCAGATGAAGCAAAATTTTGTTTGAACATTTTAGCAGTAGTGTATACTTAGGTGTGTTTGTATATTTTACATCCATGGGCTTCACAAACCTGGAACATGGCCCACTTCACCCTACTGTCAATACACGTGATTTGATAACTCCTGAACTAACAGGATGTGTGAACAGCACTGTATGTAGCCCATGCAATTTTAAGTCAGCCTCTTACCGCTTTCGTGTTTTCCTTTGGTCACTGTGCTTCAAATTTTGTTAAATGTCGGAGCCTTTGTTTTGTTAGAATAAAATGTTGTTTTCATGTTAAGCTCTTCCAGCACTTCAAATTAATTTCAATCAGTCTGAAAGCACACTGAATGGAATGGCAGGCAGATAAATCTCTTTGGGCATCTGGAACCTAAAACAAGCTTGAGGATCCCAAATATTGTGGATAACCAAACTGCAGGATCAAGCCTTTGTCTGGTTTCAAACCAAATGTGATGAGGTTTAGGTGTTGGTGTCACAAAGTGCCAGTTAAAAGGGAAAAAATACCTTATTTCAAGACTTTGCTTATTAATCCCTTGGCAAGGGTCAAAAGGCAAGGCAATTTATGATTAAAGCTCTGTTTAATCACAGAAACTGCTGTAGATACAACAACAAAACCACTTCTCACAAAGTGTTAATATTACAAAGTCAGCACTCAAAACAACAAAATGTTCCTCATTCCAGTGAGCCTTCTATGTCAGCAATTATGTAAAACACTGTAAATCATATGACATAATGTTGTCATCAAAATATACAAAATCCAGTCTCAAATGGTGGGATCCAGACTCCTACATGTAAGTGAGAAAGTCCCTGGAGTCCAGTCCAGTCAGTGGAGACTGGAGTCAGTGGAAGCTGGAGAGTAATTAAGTTGGCCAAATTTGGCGTTCGTTCGTATCAGTGTGAGTCAAAATATTCTCTCAGTCCAAAATTTTGGTTTCCTTTTATAGTGTTGGAGATTTCATGGCAAAAAGAACAACAGAAAAGAAATAGGCTGCACAGCAGACCACAGGCCTCCATAGTGCATCCGTTCACAGAAAAAAAATAATCAACCCTGCAGTATTCTGTGTCCAGTGGATATTGGTAACTGCAATATTCCCTGTACTCAGAAGTTCATTTTGACTGAATTGTGAAAATCAGGTGCTATACCTTGACAACTACATGTGCTGGCAAACCATAGAAAGAAGCTTTTTTAAATATATACTGTTACTTTAAAAGCTTTTATGTATGTGGCTAACCTTCTGTGGACAGACTGTGATTTCCAATCCATCAGAAAATCATCATGATAGTATAACAAACATTTCCTCTGGATTATATATACAACACAAAACCTACTTCCTCTGTTTCTTACCTCTCCAGATTGGTCCTACATGAAAGAGGGAATATTTTTTTTTTTTCCAAAAAAAGCAGAATTGGTTTTAGCAAACATGAAGAATCAGGATAAAATGAAAAATATTTCATTATGGAAAAAAAAAAAAAGGAAAAAACAAAGGCTTCATGCTTTGATACCTTTCAAGGATGGATAAGTTAGCTCAAAGAAAGCTTCTGCAGGGTCAAACACATCCAAAGGTATTCCTAACCATTCTGTCTGCCAGTTACTACATTTTTCCTCTTCNTTTTTTTTTTAACGAAGAAAGTATAGAGTAATATCTTCAAACTGTTAAATTTATTTGAGTGTAGAGAAACAACTTAAAAATTCAATGCTAAATCAACATACTCTTATTACTTAAAGAAGGCAAATGAAAAGTTTGGAATGAATGGACGTGGCAGTAGAAGCACTGCTCAAAAAATTAGGGGAAAATATGGAAAAAGTGGGAGAATAAGAAAGTCTAGAAATACGGAGAGAAAATACCTGGAAAAAAAATACTGAGCCAGTTGTAATAGAAGTGTGCATCTTTGAATAAGGTTAGATTTATGTTGCAAGGAACAAAAGTTTACAATAATTTAGTCTGTACTTTGTTATCCAACAATGAAAATCTGGTAATAACAATACAAACCAATTTTATAGCTTTTCTTCTCAGTTCCCATTCATTCCATTCATAGGATGTCACAATAGTTGGAGGCAAGATATGAGTATCAGTTTGAGTACTACTGTCACATTTTGCGGTTGGTCTCATCAAACATTTGTCTGCATTTCTGGCCTGGATGAAAAAAACCCCAAAACCAAGCAAGGCATTAATGAGAAGAATACAGACATTTAAGAAAAACAGCATATGGATATGCTACTTCTTAAAAGCAAAGAAAAACCTGCAAACCGCAAGTGGATAATGATTTTTACATTAAAAATATTTTTGTTCCCCCTGCCCCTGCTAAAAAGGAGGAAACCATTAAGTATTCGATGGATTTAATTTCTGACAGAAAATGGTTTAGGCAGAGGCCACAGCTGAATTTCAGACTCCCACATCCCAGGTGAGTGCTTTAATCATTGGATTTTGATAAAAGGGGATCCCACCATCACCACCAGTATTTCATCATGCAGGCATCTCAGTTTATCTTTATGAATGGACTGAAAATCACAAATCATAATTAGGAGAAGTGCTTACATCTCTGCCAGAGCCAGGATATAAACCGTATCTTTCTCACCGAGGGCCAGTTCAAGACTACATACTTTGCATTGCTAGGGACCTAGAATTCACAATGTATCACAGAGAATCTATGAATCCCAATCAAATCTTTGGATTTCACATGGTAGCACTGTCACATTCATTATTAATGAGTCCCCTTTCACTTTGTAATATATTCCATAATTCCTGTCCAGCACATACTGATTAACTGCTGAGCTAAAGCTCCAGTTAATGTGGTATCTGGCTTCTCTTCTATTGCATTTATTTACTGTCCCTTTAAGCTACGTTTGCAAAAATGAGGAAAAGAAACATCAGACACAGGATATTCCTAAGCTAAGGACGAACAGCTTTTATCACTGCCACAATCCTTTGGCTCTACATATTCTCCTATGAAGAGGTAAGGTGGGAACAACATTAAGGGAAAATGTTTCTTATCAACACCCTTAAGACCTGGAAAAGATGGACCTTCAGACATTCTGTATGATAGGCAGATGATTATACTTCTTTTCTAAAGATGGGTATCATCTGTTCTCTTTATGTTCTAGAAAGGACAGACCAACCAGTGACCCAACAGCTGTTCAGCAAGAGGCATGGGCAATGTGTACCTGTGTGTACGAAGCAAGGTATTCAAACTGATGACGAAGCTCGAGCAGTTGAATTAGCTCTGCATGTTCTCTTGCTTTTTCTATATTCAGTTGAATGAAATTATCTGGATCATGAGCAAAGATGTATGCAGCTTCCTTGGAACTGAAAACATAACATCTCTCCTTGTGCTTCAAAATTCCAATAGCAGGATTTCCTAAAAAAACCCAGAACAAGCCCCACAAAATAAAATAGCAAACAGTATGATATCCAATACAAAAGACATTTGTAAGCAAGATTCTGTGTTTCCCTCAAGTCAGTTTCACTTCCTTTTTTTCTGAAATCAGAATAAATCCCTGAAAGTAAGCTTTTTAAATATAGAAAAGTCTGTTTCGTTAAGTTAGTACAACTGCTTTTGATCAGTTCACATCCAGCATGCCTTAGTGCACATCTGTCAGAAAAACAATAGATAAAACACCTATAGCAAATGGATAAGAAAACATTGCCCATATCCACAAACGTTTCCTCTATAATCTCCAGCAAACGTTTGCAGATCAGCAGTCCATTTATACCAAAGGGCATAACACTGAAATTAACTGAAGAAGCAGATGAAGCAGCTGACAAACTGGACAATAAATTAACAGAGAAAATGTCAACAAAGGCCAAATAACTTATACAGGAAAACACAAATTGAGCTCAAGGACAGTGGCAGGCTCTGCTTCAGCTATCACTGCCCAGGAAAGACCTAGAATCATCATAGAGAATGCCTTGAAAATACTAAATGGCACTACTCAGTGGCAATCAAAAAAGCAAAAAGGATGTCAGGATGCAAACAGAGGGGGAGAAAAAACCAACATTATAACAACCTATATGCTACATTTATAATACTCTATTTTGTTCAAACGCAACAGAGTAAGGAAAAGTAAAATGAAGGGAGTTGGGAGTGATCAGAGGCTTGGAATACCTTTCACAGAAGGAGGGGTTAAAGAAAGAGGCCCTTCAGCATTAAAAAGAAGCAACTGAAGAGAAATAATATGATATGGGGTTATAAAACCATGAACTGTGTGCAATATAAAATTACTATTTGCTAATCTTCCTAATAGAAAGACTATCAGGTCTTTGATGAAATTATCAAGCCAGAGCTTAAAACCATCTCAAAAAGAGGTACTTTTTCATAGTATCTATAATTATAATTGTGGGACTCTTTGACAATAAGAATATCCAATGGCAAACACTAAATGGATTAAAAAAGCCATTAGATAAATGAAAAACCTCTATCAAGGATTATTCAACAGAAGGGTACAGGCACAACATTTATCTGAGGAAATCCCATAACCACTGACTGCTCGAACAGGGAAGGATATAATTAAGGAAGGATCATTCCTACTTGATTTCTCATAATCCTCAAGTGTTCATGACTGACCACATCCAGAAATTGGATGTAGGGCTAGAGAGACCTTCAGTCCAACCCAGGACAGCTGTTCTCATATGCAATACTACATAAGCATAAGTCATTTACAATGCCATTAAAATACCTATTTTTTTAATACTGCCAAGAAATGGCAGTACTTTCCTCCCAACCTCTTGTACGTTTCAAAAAGTTCTATATGGATAGGTTCTATAAAGGATAAGGAGACAGAAAACATGAACTGGTGGGGTAGCTGAAATAAGGCTTGCTTTCAAGACAAATGACCGTAGAAGATAGAAAAAAAAATCCTGTAATTCGTTAACTTAATCGAGTGCACTTTTGCATTCTTTTCAGAGAAGATTTTTGGTACTTTATATCCACTGTTTAAAAATACATATGATGCAGGCATGAATGGGTCTGTTTGCAACAGACAGATACACAAAATAGAAGGAGCGACCATTTTCCTATGCCTGTATTAAAACACATTAACAACAATAAACAAACCTGCATTCAGCTGCAGTGTAGGTTATACAGATGCACATATAGCAGGAGGAAACATTTATCCATTCCATCTTGTTTCTGCCTCTGCTTGCTCGTGCCTACTTTCTCTTGAATCCCTCCTACCTTCTATTTAGGGCAGTTTATTTGCGTATTTTTAAAAGAAAAATACTTTAACCAGGGAAATAAGTTATCTGGGGTGAAAATGACGAACATGAAAATACAGTACTCCAGCTTTGACATAAGAGGATGCATTCAGAACATGTCTTTACATTTTCACTAGTACTTGCGTACATATAAAGTATGGAAAAGACCTAACTACAAAGCATACCTGGGAGGATGAGGCCTTTCACACCAATTGCGTGTGCACAGAAACCATGGTACTGGATTAGCAACTGGTCAAAATTATCAGTAGTCTCTGGAAAAAGCCACTCTCGGTTCTTGAAATCAGAAACATTCACTCTGGTTCCTAAGAAAAGGTTTAACAAATGAAGGATTTCAGTAACAAAACATCAGATCTTTAAAATATGATAATGTTGCAGGATGACCGGATTACTGCAGTCTTCACAGGATGACCTGCAGTGCCAAGATCCCAAAAGCCAAACTTTAGCCCTGCCTTAAGAGAGATCCTACTGAAAAATCAGTCCTGCAGGAGCCTTCTTTAGTAGCATTAGTTTTCTTTGGAAACAGGAGATGACAAGAGGAAGGTAATATCTTATTCTTCTATTTTGTTTTCACCCACTCACGCATTACAAATCCTCTGGAGTACAACTTGGTTACTAGGGACACCATCTTACAAACAAATACTTCTGGTAACCAAAGCCCCATTAAATCAGCTTTTTTATTCCCCCCTCCATTTCAGAAGTTCTGAAAGGTATAAAAAGACATAAACAAACTTAAGAAATGTAAAAATAATGTAGAAATATTATTCTCTGATCATTCTGCCATTTTTATAAGGTATGTTTGTATCTACTAGCTATATTTTAGTTTTATATATAAAAATAAAAGCCGAAACTACACTACATGAAAAATAAATCCACAGACTACAAGACTCATTTTAATTTACCGTGCAAATTCTGATTATTAAAAAATCAATGTGTAGCACCTTCTGTAAATAAAATTCAAACCACAAAATCTTGGAAAATGAAGGAAGACAAAAGAGTAATAACTTTCAGTACCCATGGTTTCTCTTATCCTTTCCTCATCACTTTTCACAGTCACTCCTTCCAGAAGAGACATTAGCACTTCCTCAGGAAAAAGCTGTGATTGGATTTCCGAGAACTGTTGGAGATTGTTAGTCATATTTGTGAGGAAGCTTAGCAGTAGTATCTCATCCTGAAAGCCGGTCCAGAGGTTTGAAAGTGCAACAAAGAGAGGCTAGAAAATAAAAAAAATGAACTGAAATCCAGATTTTTTTTATGTCTGCAGTGTAACTCAAGTGCTGTGCCCAACAATCCCTGCTATGAACAAGGCGGGGCTGATCTCCAAGGCCTTCAGCATCCAGAAATTCCAGGGGAACTCCTGGGCGTTGTAAGAGGAGCTCCCATCACGTATGCCCAAAGCATGTACGTCGAGCGTGTATGCCCATAGGCCAGAACGGTACTTTTCTACATTTTACTCCAAAGCCTTCCCCAAATACGTTACTCTGAGACCACGCTTGGAATTGAGTGCTTCACTGACAATACAGTTCTATAACTGAAAATAAGGTGTACAGGAATAAGAAGGACCGGAAGAAATGGACCTGGTTCACTACCAAATGAAGTAAATCCACACCTATGTGTACACCTATCAGGGTTTGTTATTTTGTCTGCCCTGCTTCCAGAATGACTTAGTACCACAGCCCCCAAGCCATCATGCATGTCAAATTAACGGTGTGCAATCCTCTTCAGAGTGGTATGGGGTTCAGGACAAAACTGGAAGCTGCCATTCCCAGCAGCGATGCTGACATACAGGTGTACACACATACAGAAGAAGCCTATGAGGTTTGAGTATAAATGCTGATTTCAATGACAGTGACATAAGATGTGCCCTGTTACATCTAAACACACAGACCATTTACGGGAAGAGATTCAACAAATCTGAAACGCACCCTAACAACATTATATTTTATGCATGTTAACAACATTATTATAAGAACGGCCAAGAGAGTCAGCTCTGGAATTCATCTGCATCACTAACGCTGTGGAAATGTTATGGTTACAAAAATGGAAGAAACTGAAGGAATGGCAGAAAGATCAAAATCATTCTTACTAGAATAAACAAAAATTATTAATGAAATCTACTATGTTTCTTAAAACAAATGTTTACTACAAATATAGGCCTTATCCTACTGTTTTTAAAAGGCAGACTGCCCTGCTTCTCTACATTTGTACAGGATCCAGCTTCTCAGCAACTAGCTGAAGACAAGAAGAACTATTTAAATGGTGTGTTAATAGAGAAATCTCTACCTGCAAAAGACCTGAAATCAAAAGACATTATATATTCTGTCTTCAGCAGAGAAGAAAAAACAACTAACTGAGCTGAAGAGAGAAGAAAATCTGAGAAGGAAGCAGACAACAGCAGACAGCTTCTAGGGAAAATGGTAACGTGTATCAGTCACTTAAGCCCCATGAAGATACAGAAGAAGAGAAAAAACTGCTTTGAGCAGCTGTACGAGAGGGGAAAATGTTCTCCAAACGAGAACATCTGGCTTATAAAATCACAAGCACACATAAACTGAAGCGGCAGATCACATCTGAGATGTATGTCAGTTAAAGTGCCATACCCATGCATTTGCAGCTCAGATGCCCTTACGGGAAGTGTCAAAAAAACTCTGAGTAGGTGGTGGGGGCATGATCTTCCTTCCTCCCTCCTCCACAGTAGACTTCACTTTGCTTTCTAATTATTTGTTTAGAAGGATGAAATATAACCTAACATATGTATGAACTGCACGCTAGTGCAACAGCTAACTACAAGGAATTAAAATGATAGACATATCACACAAAATAATGAGGTCTTCCATGAAAAGCAAATTAAATGAAGCTGGTTTCTGACATATTTCTCTCCCATTTCCTTTACATCGTGCCATCATGATAATCCCAGGTTTTCACAGGGTCATCGAGCACCCTCCTCCACAATACCTGCAGTTTGCATCACTCATTCCCTCCTCTTCCAACACCTCCCTCCCATGTCCTGTAGCTCCCAACTAAGGGTAAAACAGTACAGAAGATCGATTGTGCAGAGGTACGTGGCTGCTCACTGGCCAGACAGCACACAAACCAGCAGGTAATTGCGGCATTTCCATTTCAGACTTGGTCTTAGGAGGGCTCTAACTGTGTCTCTCTAGTTGCTTGTTTTTCACAAAACTTGCAGAAAATGACATATTTTGAGATTTCCGGACTCTGACAAATTTGACTGAAACTGGCCAACAGATTCAGAAGCTATTGCGAGGGGCAAAGAGGCTGAAACCCCCATCACAGAAACCGGATTTCTTTAGAAAAATGATATCAAGGAGTCATACTGTAATTACAGGAATTGCTGTCTGAAAGGACTTTAAGAGAATCACACTCTGATGTGCTGTTATCTGTCACCATTGTGTTCTTACTATTTCTGCAAGGAACAGGAGAATATTTACACAAAGCAGGAAAATATCACTGTAAATCTACAAATACTGACAAAGCACTCAAGACACTTACAGTAAAATACCATTTAATTCTTTCTCCCCCTCTTCGTACCTTGCTTCTCTTTTACCTTGAGATCAAGTCTTTTAGTTTAGTTGCCCCTTCAAAAATCACAGATGCTGTTATAATAGAGAGAAAACAATAGAGCCTTTTTCTTAACACAAACTATGCAAAAATACACTGGTAAAGTATTTTGTAATACTTTAGTTGTTTCTTATAATTCAGAAGAAATAGGTTTCCCTTCAAAATACTTACAAAAACTTCTTTGGTATCTATGGAAACCTTATTCTGCACCGTGTTTTTCAACTGCTCCATTGTTGCTGCAAACTGCACATTCATCTTTTCAACTTCTTGAGCACTTGTAATTGCATCAGACTGGAAGGAGAACTTACTTCAGGTAAGAAGTATGACAGTCAAAAAATCAAGTATTTAGTAGTAAGTATTTACTTGGATCTCTTCATTCAACTCTTTTCAGACAACTGTTTTAAGGAACGAAATGCACCCTAACTTTCCACAAAATAAATTTTTCCTTAAGTGTTCAGGTGTAAAACCAGGTCCTTCTCTCAAACACATACTAGTAATTTTTACAGAAAACCTCTACATTTTTATAATGAAGAGAACTGAAAAAAATTTAGAAGAGAAATATTTTTCCAAGCTTTATGATATACAGGAAAAACTAATAAAACCCTGCAGTTTCTCAAAAGACAAATGAAAAGGTCTTCATAAACAAAACAAGTTTCAAGAATTTAAATTGTATTCTTCAAAGACTTCCGATGACTCTGTATGTGTTGGGGATGTCTGCAGTCTAAAATTGAGGTGATTTATGGATTGAACACGGAAATTTCTTCTCTCATGCCTTTTGGGGCAGAGTGACTATCAATATGCAAACAAGAAAAAAGTCCTACTTTTTTAGTCCTTTGTTAATGAAATCTAACCAAAAAAGGAAACCTCCAAAAATGAAATGGAAGCACAGTCACACTGCGGCAAACAATTAATTCATTTTGTGTTTTACCTGACAGTAGCCAAACCCAGCAAGTTAGGGACAAAGTTCAGCATGACAGATGATGTAGGTTCTCATATATTGAGATAAATTTTATTTCATTTATCTCTGAATCCTTTTTCTTATATTTCTGTCCTGTACAAATAGGTAACTTGAATACATCCCATCTGCAATAAAAACCCACAGGATATAACATGATGGTATCTCACCAGAAGGATGCAAAGGAAGGCCTCGTATTGTCTCACATTGAACAGTGCTTCTTTTAATTTAAAAGAACTAAGCTGTGTATATCTGTGTTGGTCCTCCTGCATGGATTCCAACAGAGCTGTGTACCGGTGGGCTAGCGTATGGCAAGTATTAAGACCTTCATCGACAATCCGGGTAGCTGATGGAATGGCTTCATTCAGAATGGCTGGCACTGTTTATATAGAATAAATATGAAATACGTATAAAAAGAATTATTTAAATCATTAGCAAAAGATTACAGTGCAGTATTTGAGCAAAGTAGACTTCCAATAAAATTTCTAAATTTTGTCCTTGTGTTCATGCATTTCCAAATGCTCGCATACTAGATACAACCACTGTATCTTACTAGTCAAGTGGTTCCAAATAGTCAGAATTACAGGTGTGGAAATACCACAGTCAAGTCAAGGACTGTGAGAAAACTTGCTTTATGGTAGATGCAGTTCAGTTGATACTAGTGACATGGGTTTCCTGAGAGACTTTAGGCAATCATCTGCACAATTTTCAGTTCTCATTTTCCTCTAAAACTGGGCTGCAGACCTTTCTTACAAAGAAGTCTCCACGCTGAGCTACAATACTACATGCATATTCACAAAAACATTTCCACTGACGAGGATTCAAAATGCAAAAGATTTTTGAGAACACATTAAGAATCTGAAGAGGTTACTCTAAATTATCAGAATACAGATAATGCCTCAGCAACTTTTATCACTTCTCATTACACATATGCAACAGAAAATTGTAATTGGATTGACAGTGTCCTTTCAAGATTTTAATTAAGTGCTTTTAAAGGCAAACATTACATATATTTAATTCACTTAATGGCAAGGGATCAGGGAAAAGTTATCATGAGGTAAATTAGTGCATGAAGTTAATACATATCATCCTTCCACGTGAATCACATAGGGCTCCCTCTTAGCTAAAAAGTAGTAGCCTACGTAGAAACCTATAATTAAATACCAAATATGTACTTTTCCTTCAGGTTTACAGACCCTGAGTCAAAGCTGTTTATCTACAGAGATGGTATACTACTGGAGCTGCTCCAGTGAAGAAAGCCAGGAAGAATTAATTGGGAATACACAGCCCAAATGCAGTTGTCTACTTACAGTCATCAATGCTGCTTCCTCCTTTCCTGCATTCCTTGTTGTACAACCGAATTCCTGTGACTAGCATGGCAAGATTTTTCAGCTGTTGCTCTTTGTTCTTCTTACTGAGTGAGATGAAAGTAATCATCTCTGTCTGGGGAAATACACTCTGCAGGGCAGCTAGAAGCATTACAAAGGGTGAGAAAACCCTCAATGTGAGGGAACAGAAAAGAAAATCATTAAGCAAGCAAAAACACCCTCTCCTGAACAACTGCAAGAAGTAGGAAATCCATGGCAAATTTAGACTTCAAGGCTGAGCACTGACAGTTTGGGTAGTAAGCATTCATCACTTCACTACCTCTGTATCTAAAGATCAGCAGAGAAGGTGAAAGTTGATTTTTCAGTAAGAAAAGCCCAGTTTCACAGCTGGGAGTTTACTGACCTGTTACCTCCCTGACAACCTCAATATCTGTTGGGGATCCCAGGCCAGAGCTCAGCAGCATGTAGCTAACGATCTTTCGATACACATTCTCCATTTCTTCTTGCACATGAGGACGACTATCTGTGATATCTCTGACCACAGGAGCCAGCCTTCCCTCCAGAACACGGTGCTGCTCACTGAGTAATTCAGCTAGGAAAGAAGGATTGTTAGGAAGTGCTATCTAAATTATTTGGAATTTGGGTTATACAGAGGGTGCAATTAATTTCCACAGTCAGAGCACCAACCTAAGGTTTCTAAAGCACAGATACGTGGAAGAGATGTTCAAGGTACCATACCGTTATAATTAACAACAGTGGAGTTAAACATTAACATAATTAGCATGATTAACATCAGTCAGTAAAGTCCAGAGAACTATTTGCCAAATTAAGCAGCAAGTCTCTGGCTCTCTGGACTCCGCTGACTGCAGTAGGACCTAACACACTCAGAGCAGCTTTCTAGTTTTTCTAATTTTGGGGTTTAATCCACGCTAACAAGAAAACATTTTCATGACTTCCCCACACAGAAATGTTTATTTTTTGTCTGCTCTTGTTCTGTGTCTTCTATGTCCCAGCCAGCCCTCACTGTCATATTGAGAAGTTACAGTTACAGCAGAGACATACTCCCCATCTCATTTTTCTTCCACATTCCCATTCTCAGACCGTATGAAGTTACCACTGATGAGACCAAAACATACTCGGTTAAAACTGTAGCTGATTGTTCAAGATTGCTCATCTCAATTAGGGATATTGAAAAAACATCAAGTTCTCTTTCAGCTATGTGAGTGCAGTTCTGGGTACTGGTTCTTTCAGACACACAGGTGCAGCACAAGTTTTTCTTGCTGAAGGCAGCTAGCCGCTGCACCTGAAAGCATAATTGTTCTCAAGCGATCTAATACATTACATTCAGTAAATCTCTCAGACAGGATGAGATGAGTGTAGTCTCAAATCTAATGTGCATTTTGTTCCCTACTATATCCACACTGAAACACCATACTCCTATATAGTACACTTCTCCAGGGATTTTTATTTTACTTTACTGCCAGCAGTCATTTAACAGGAATCATTATTAGCCCTACAGAGAGAGATATTAAATCCTAAACTCAGAATCAACTTCTTATATGAAAACATTTATTTATATTGAAATTACCTCGGTTTGCATAGTTCATATCAAAGTAAACTTGCATCTTAATTGTGCTCAGGGCTGGGTTTGTTGTGTCAAGCAGCCTAGTAACACAGAGCTAAGAAGAGAGAGGCGTAAGTTCTTTGTCATCACAGGGGAAACGTCTGAACTGACAGTGACTGTGCTACAGGTTTCACAACAACAGTAGAGCCCCCTCCCTACCATTCCCTCGATATACTATGAACACTATGAAGTATAAGGCATTTATTAACGAGGGAACACGTAATCCAGTCTCTAGCTACAGAACCATGAGAATAAAGTAGCATTAAAAATTTGAAAGTCCATATGAAAATAAAATGGCATTTTAGTTACAGGAACAGATAGCAAATAATGCTAGAGTCTTAGCTAAGTACTGACTCTCAACATCATGTCAGAATTACCTGGATGAGATTTTGCACATCTTTTTTTGTAAGGATTTGATCCACATTAAGGTCATTTCTTGGATCTAAAACAACAGCTTTCACCTGGAGATTGCCAAAAGAAAGCTATTAATTCGTATCTCAACATACACTCTTTGCAACTAACCTTTTATTTTCTGAAAACTCTCAGGTGCAGTCAATATTTCTTTACTAGTCTTTTTTTCCATTCAATCTTCAATAATGAAACAAAGTTACTGCATTTCACACCTTGCCAGTTTCAATCTCAGTTCTCAGACATAAGTGAAAAAAAGATCTATTTGTGATGCAAACTTTGTAGAGAAATATTTAAATATAGCTCCTCTAAAAATTTCCTGGAAAAATATTTTTCTAAGTGAAATTTTATAAAAATCCATCATGGTTGTTCATAGACTGCTCGGTTGGTGTGGCATCCATCAGTATAAATGTTTATCATTTGCATAAAAATTCATAGTGTTCTGCATACAGGAAAATACGTGCATGTTTGCAACTAGTATGCATGCTGGGTATCTTGCCAGCCATATGCGGAAGTTTTTTACCCATGAAAATTTTCATGCTTCAATGATTAATACTGCTTTTGAGCCCAATGTCTTTTTTAAAGCCACAGTGTCACCTTTAGGAAAAAAATGGCAGACTAACAGTACTGCTGTGAACCATTTACGTTCATATGCAAGTTTATCAAGAGCTGATTCTGTTCTTATACCATCAGTAAAGAAAGAACCTAGCTCCCTCTTTCTGCAGACACAGATTTGCAGATGCATTCAGACTATATTCTGCAGCGGTGCTGTGTCTCCTAAGAGGAGATGCCAAAGTGTCCGATGTTTTTTAGGATACTTACAGTTGTTTACCAAGGACAACACTGAGACTGATTCAGTTTCATTTTTAGTTTAAAAGTGGGATGCAGGCCCACTCCTTCAAATATTCAGCCCCTTTATACTACCTGACCCTGCCTAAACAGACAAACAAAAAAAAGAACCCATCACAATAGAGGGAAGAGGTAAATGTCAAAGAATATATACAGCTGTGCAATAAGCATTCACCTATGCATCATGGCTTTTTGTTCATTTACGAAAGAGTGGGAAGAAATATTATTAAAACTTGGGAACACTTCTTATTTTTACTTTAGAAAGAAAAAAAAATGGTTTATCTGCCTGTAGAAGAAAACTGAGGGAGACCTCTCAGCTGGAGTTCAAAGAGGTCCCAGGACTCAGGAGCTGCAGCCTTTTCAGGGCCTTATATTCGCATAGATGGCATTTCAGAGAAACGAAATACTTTTTTCAGGTTTTTAGGACCCTATGCTGAATACCACTGAACGCCCCTTTAAAACTTCCCAATGCGGGTTATCAGAAACTGAGATGTATCGGCGTTCAAGTCACCCCTGAAAGCCTCGGCTGCCGCCATCCCAGCCTGGGCAGGCTGCTGTGGAGCTGCCGTTTGAAGTTTGTTGACTTTTAAGGCCAAAGGAATGTTTTTTGTCCTCGCTTCACGTCATTCAGCCCGAGCAGTGTCAGTCGGCGACTTCGGGGGAACTGTTCATCGTAGGTAACATTAAGCCCCTACTTCACGAAAGCCTTAGAACCTGTTTGAACTGCCAAGCTCTGGGCACCCAGGTTTGAAACTTCTGATCTATATGCTATCAATACACGTATATCTTAATATTTTACAGACCATAGCAGAATTTGAAGATTAGGAAAACACCCAGATGAAATAATAATAAACCCCCCCACCCTAAGCATTTAATTTGCGCTTACCATGAAGGCCACCAAGGTTTCAGAAACAGTCTGTCCCTGGGCGGCGCATTCTTGCCCGATTTCGCGAACGATTTTCTTGATGACACTTTCGGTCTGGTCACAAGACATGCTGGACAAACACACACGTCAACGGGATTAAGATTTAGGGAAGATTTCGGGTGCGTCCTTCAGCTTTTCTCCCCCGGCTGCTGAGGTTCCCCCTCATCCCCACACG
>WAAD01026891.1:30270-66522 GCA_013389945.1 Fregata magnificens | reverse complement strand
TGTACCTGTGTAGGTAGGGATCAAACGTACAGATCAACGCGCAAACAGGTACTCAAAACGTGCGCTTTTACATACCACACCGAGATGCACGTAGAGAAATACATGTTTATACAGAATATCTAGGGGCGTGTACGTGCAAAACACACATACATATGCGCCTGCATACATACCAAACATATGTATATAGAGGCACAGGAACATATGTATAGGTGTACATAAACATCTATATCTGCGTACAAACCACGTATGTGGACGTCTATGGCTATACGTAGGTATGCATAAATATGCATACATACGTATGTATAAACATGCCTAGATACCATACACAGGTATATGCACCTACATATATACTCATATATACAATATATATGTATATGAATAGATAAAACGCGCATATGGATGTATATGTACATGCAAAACCTATATACGGGGATATGTAAGTATGTATACATACACATAAATGTGTACGTGTATACACAAAACAAAGAAGTATATGTGTACATACACATTATGCATATATGCGTATATATATGCACATGCAAAACATACACAAGTACCTTCAAAAGGACCTTATGAGGGTAGGAGGAGGCAGGAAGAGCAGCAGGCACAGCTTTATGATTTCTTTCTTTGTATATTCTCTGTTTTATTTACAGCTCCTGGGGCTCGAGCTGCGGGCGGTGGCGGGGCAGCCTGGCAGAGGCGGTGCCGCAGACAGCGAGGCTCTCCTGGGCACGGAGGAGCCGGCAGCACAGCTCCACCACGGTGGGCACCTCGGCAGCCAGCCAGTCCATCGGTACCAGGGCGCAAGCGTAGGCCGGCGTCGCGCCCCGCGCCCGCTGCCGCCACACGGCCTGCGAGCACCGACGTCATCCGGGTCTTTGGAGACCTGGTCAATTGTCCAGGTCGCTGTAGACCACCTGCCTCTGCGGTGGTCCACTTCCCCCGGTAGATCCTCCTTGGAGGGATACTTCTCCCTCACCCCCCGGAGGAGCCGCCTCCAGAGGCTGCAGGCGGCGGCCCCCCTCCTGATCTCCCTGTTGATGGTGACCTCCCTCCTGAGGGACCCCAGCTGCTGCACCTCCCGGCCCTCCAGAGCCAGGCTGCTGGCCCCCACATCCCAGCACCGGAGCAGCCAGGTGGCGAGCCTCTCGCCCGGCTGGCTGGTGGCTGAAATCTTTCTGCACCTCCCACGCCTCGCTGGGGGTGGACCTCTGCTTCCGCTGCTTCTCCTCCGAGGTAGCCGACAGCTGGGTCTCTGTGGTAGCTGACAGCCAGGTCTCTGCTTCAGCCGCCACGTCCGTTTGCACGTGCTTGGACACAGAGGCCGGCTTACCGCCGTGAGGCTGCTGGAGGAAGGCCCGGTAGGCAGAGGCCAAGCCCTAGCACAGCGCCAGGAGTTGCTGTCTCTTTTCGGCACAGATGAGACAACCGGCCTTCAGGTGCTCCGCCACCGCGGCAGGCCTCCACACCTCTTCGGGCGTGAACTCCCACGCTGTCGGGGGTGAAAACCACCGCAGGCACTTGCCCAAGCACTCCCACACCCCTTCCCACCCAGGAACCAGCCGCCCCGAGGCACATCCCTCAGCCTCACGCCCCACCGGAGGGTCCCCGGAGGCACCGCCGGGGACCGAACCGGGGCCGCTGGGTTGGGGGTCCGAGGTGGTGGCAGCGGGCGGTGGGCAGTGGGGGGCTGTGGAGACGCTGTCATTACCTTCACTAGCAGTGGCCAGCTTCAAAACCAGGCTGACAGCACACGGCAGTATGAGCGTCCCCATTGTGCAGAGATGCTTGCAAAGCCGGGGGTTCGTTGCAGTGTGGCCGGGAAGACCTGTCCCCCGGGGAGAAGGGGAGGAAGGTGCGGTCGATGATTGCCTCCACAAGATGGTCCCCAGAACAGTGGGACAGCAGCACTGTAGGTGCCAAATACCAGGCTCAAGGCCACTTTTATCATAGGTCTCCCTGGGCAAAACACAGCAACACGGCAAACAGCAAAGGCTGAAAGCGGCTATTAGCAGTTTCTGCCAAGTAACCGCCACACAGCTATAAATTCAGTCTAAAACGCTCCGATCAAATCCGTCGTTATCTCAACACCCTCCTCAAGCCCCAAGCTGGGCACCAAAATGGACGGTGGTGGGGTGACTCCAGCCACCAGCAAAGCACCCACACAGCTGCTTGCTCACTCCCAACCCCTGCGGTGGAGCTGGGGAGAAGATAGGAAGAGCAAAAGCGAGAAAACTTGTGAGTTGAGATATAGGCAGTTTAAAAAGTAAAGAAAAGAGAGAAAAAAACCCAAGAAATTCAAAGGCAATCACTCACCAGCTCCCACAAGCAGATGGATGCCCAGTCTCTGAGCAATGGCCACGTTGGAAGACAAAACCCCCGAAGCCAAAGCCCTGCCTCTTCTTCCTCTACCCTAACTTTTGTAGCTGAGTATGATGTTATATGGCATGGAATATCTCTTTGGCCAGTTTGGGCCAGCTGTCCCGGCTCTGTCCCCTCCCAGCTTCTTGCGTGCCCCCGGCCTAGTTGCTGGGGGGGCAGAGTGGGAAAAAGAAAACCTTGAGGCTGTGCAAGCAGATAACCAAAACACCCGTGTGTTATCAACAGTGTTTTAGCCACAAATCCAAAGCACAGCATCACAGGGGTTGCTGTGAAGAAAGTTAACATCATCCCAGCTGGACCTGGTACGGATAAATACATATACACCTATAAATGCATACAATATGTAGATATATGCACCTATATATCTATATACAAAACGTGTGTGTGTGGTACACAGTGAGTGCTGGAGGCAGAGGTGGCGCAGGTGAGGCAACTTCCCCCTGCAACGTGAGCAAGAGGGCCAAGCTTGCTTTCAGGTCTCATGCTTGCTGCTGGAGGTGGCAGTTCGCCCCAGTGTAGCGGGGTTACAGCCTGCAAGCAGCAGCCCAGTGAGCCCCAAGTTCATCCTCAGCTCTTGCAAACACCAGTGAGCATGCCGTTGGATGATAGCAATGCCTTGCTGTAACTAGTTCAGTGAGTCAATACTCAATTAATTCAAGCTTTTCCATGTCAGATAGAGGAAAGAGTAATAGCACGTTAATTAAATTTAAAAGCCATGTCCCTAAAAGGCAATCAAGTAAGCTGAAAAGGCACAGGGAATGCAGGGATAAGAGCCGACAAGCTCTTAGTTTTCAGTTTTCAACTGATTTAATTTTTTCCCTTTGGTTTAAGGTGTCAGACAGAGAGTACTCTGCTGAGAATCGCGATGAGATCGAGATCGTAATTTTTTTTCCTTTGTGACCTCAGACAAGTCACTCTTACCAGTAAAATTAAGATGATACTATGCTACCTGGCAAGCAGCTGCAGGATCACATCCACGTTCTCAGTGTGTGTACAAAGGTACGATACAATGAGTCCCAGCATCACCCGTAGGAAATGCTTTGGGAAGGTCTGTGGAGCAGGCATCAAAATAATCCTGCAAAGGATACTGTGAAGTCTTAGGTTTCATTCTAGTAGCACAGCTAATGGGGCTTCTTAATATGTCTTCTGCATTCCCATTTTAGAAAATCAATACCCTTACGCTCAGTAATTATAGCAAGACATTTATCAAGAGAACAAAACTCTACAAGACTGCTTTTTCCACGAATTGCAGGATGGGAAGGTTTCAGGGCCCTTCCCAGAGCAGAAGCGTGTTGCTGTTAGCGAGCTTAGGGTCACAGAGATTCCCCTCTGCGCTTCCTGATAAATCACACAAGAACCAGCTTTTCTGCAGTTGCAGGTGGGGAGGAGTGGGGGAGAAGAAGAATATAGTTCTGGGGATTAAAAGAAAAAAGAGGAGGTGCCACTACCAGGTTTCTCTCTACAAAAGCAAATTTCAAAAGTCAGTGATAAAACTTGGTGCTCAAAGCTGTGACGGTAACGCTTTCTCTCCTGAAAAGATTATCAGCTAAAAGTGGACGGTTTTACAGAATGTAACCAAACACTATCTGCAGTAGAGATGGTAGTGGAATTTGCAATTTTGCAGCTGCAGAAAGCCCGTTCCCATCCCATAACAGTCACAGGCTATGGCTAACACATCCATAGGCTTACACAAATACCTCCAGAGAGAGCAGGAAGCCATAGGTAGGATTTGTCCAGGTTTTTAGTACATATGCAGAGCCTGTATAACTGTGCAGTTTTGGCTTGACAATTTAAAGACTTTTTAAAGACAATCTAAAGACTATTTCAATAAATTCACTTTCCTTCTGGTACCTGTGTCTGTGTCTACATCTGCAAGTAGCACAACCTCTGCAGAGCAAAGCAGTTGGTGCTGAGGACTGCATGGCCACACCATACATGCTTCAGCAGTTGTTACTTCAGACTAGCTTTAGTCTGGTCCCAGTGGCTGGCGGTATGTTTGTGGCTGGAGTGCATTAGGGGCACTCCCAGAACACACCTTCAAGTTTAATTTCACCCAAAAAGTTCACATGCTCAAAGCCTGCTCTACTATGCAAACCAAAGCACAGCAGGTGAGGACTATCAAGAGATTCTCTCCGTAAACACACACTTGATCCTNCCCCGCCCCATCTAAGTTACCAATATTCACAGTCACGTTAATTTGCTTGACTATTTGCTGAAGGAATAATAAGATATAAGAACATCTTACTTCAATTGAAATAACTGACATTCTTTGATAAACCCAATTTTGCTGTTGCCAGTAGGACACCTGCAAGCCAAAGAGCACTTGATTCAGAAGACAAAACATTGGGAATAAATATGAGTGACTATATCGCAGTGTTACTGCATTCCTTTTGCAAAAGCTTACATTATATGGAACTTCTGAAAAGCCACTGGTGCTAGCTCGCACCCATAAATCCCAGTAGGATACGTCCAACTGCCTATACACTTTTAGACTGCAGGCTGGAAGGAAAGAACAATATATGTGCAGCTTAGCTTACTGAGAATTTAAATTCTTTTATTGTTTTAAGCATTTCAGTAGAATTAACCTGTATTTCAGATAGTACTAGAATTGAAAAGTTACAAACTGCCAGGAGCATTCTTACAAAAAGAAGGAAGGAAGGGAGGGAGGGAAGGAAGGAAGGAAGGAAGGAAGGAAGGAAGGAGGAAAGAAATAAAGAAAGGAAAAAAGGAAGAAAGAAAGAAAGAGAAGGAAAGCCAATTATATATTTCCCAAAGAAAACCATGGTTTCAAGGAAGGTTTGCAGTCTATATTAGATCACAAAAATTAACTTGTTGGTAAGCTACTGAAGACTTTAGGCTGCAGAACACTGTTTCATGACTGAAGCCGTTGGATTTCTCCCCTAGAATGAGTATTAACTTTAATTTTTAAACATGGTTCCTGGAAATGGAGGCCTGGTTTATCCAGTGTCCTTGTAACTAGACTTAAAAGATCCTTCTTACCCCCCTCCTCAAAAATACTCACTACACAGCTGCTCAGAGGCTGCCTCATGGCAGCCTGACAGACAGACAGACCCTTCCCCCTAGCGGTGTGCCGGAGCCACTGCCTGGCAGCGACACACGGCAGCGGGACTCTGGGCTTTGTGACAGAAGGATTTTACAGGTTAGTTTGAAGAGTCACGAAAAACAACATAGTAGTTTTTAAATTGCTATAAAGGTTGACACCCTAGTGCTTTCTTCAAGGCAAAGCATATCACCTATTTGATGAGTCTGCTATCACATTAGACTGGCTATCACATTTAGGGAGTCACCTCTTTCTCCAACTATACCCAGAACACGGGATTTACTCGATAGGTTGCTCAAGCCTGAGCACATCCCCTCATTTTGCCAGTGTGGGGACAAGGTTGCAGCTGGGTGCTCTTACACCGGAGAGCTGGAGGGGAAACAGCCTAGAACCAGCTACGTGGCTCAGCAGGCGAATTTAGGGCACAGCCTGAGCACTTGGCAGTCACATTAGGCGAACGGAGAGCTTGTACCCCAGAAGACACAACTGCCAGGATGGCAAAAAGCATTGCCTTATGAAACTTCACCCATTGCCCTGTGCCCAGTGGAGAGGCAAGGCTGAGGAAGAGTCTGAGCTCCACTAACAGTCACATTCACCAAGGGATTCTGCAATGACTAATTCTCCAGTCATTCTCACTCATTGCTCATCTGAAAGAGTCACTAAGCAAGTTGACCTTCCAGCTCAGTTAGCCTCTCTTGGTACTCAGGCCTCCTCTGACTGGGTGGCCTGCTGGTGAGCGAGCACCAGCCCTCTGGCCTGAAGGTCTCCTGCTGTCATAGACAATGCAAGGCACCAGTTAAAGCTCCTTGAAGATGATACACATAAGTGCAGGGATTTACAGCTGACAATGCGGGATCCAAGCAGAAGTTGAGTTACTGTCCCTTTCTTCATCTCTGAAGTTAAAACGTAAGCTGTGCGATGTCGGTTTTTGTTTGCTACATTTCAGAGTCTTGAAACTACCTCGCACCTTGATGCAGAAACTAATGTACACTTGATTACACTTGGTTCTTCCAAAGGAGCAGTGCAAGGAAAGCCTGTATTCACACAAGAATGAAAAGCCTGTCTCTTTCAAGGAGGAAATACACTTAATCTATCTGGCTTTTATTATTTCCAAAGAGTCACGCAGAAGTCTCACAGTCAGGAATCTACATTGTGAGGGCAGACATGTCATGCCACCTTCGTCAGTTTGTCTGTTAGTTCACAATAAAACTGAGTTTCGAAGGTGAGAATGTTTCGGTGCAAGAATTTTTATTCTTTCTTCCTCCTCAAGCCTGCAGATCAGCAATTGGAGGCCTCTGTGCTTGTGCTGCCTTGCTTGGAGCACCACATGGTGCCGGCCAACAGTGCTGACCAGCTCAGCTTTAAGGACACATTCACAAAGAGTGTGCAGCGCTACCTTAAGTTTCCAGGACTCTCCTGGAAAGCTATATAAGTGGTAGGTAAACATCCATTTCAGGCTCATAGAGGCACAGTTCAGACTGATGGTTCACCTGTAAGGGAATCCCAGATGACATCTATAGCACTTATTTAAGGTATTGTTAACGATTTGAGCCTCCCCTTTAGAATATGGTAAAGGAACAATAGGCTGCTCTTCTGTTTTCTTCTCCCAGCTCCATCATTTTGCTGCAGTAAAGAAGGGATGTCTGGGTATGTTAGTGCTGTGTCTCCCCCTAATTCCCCTCTATATCAGACTTCCACTACAATATGAGGGTACCTGGCAGGGAGCTCAGACTTACTTGTTGTACAGGGAACTCAGATCAGGGGAGCTGACAGTTGTCCCCAAGATGAAAGTGTCACCAAGGCAGCAAGACTTTTCTGGACAAAGAGGTCCAATTTGGCTTTCAACTTAGAAATCAAAAAATTCATTCACAGATAACACGGCACAAAAGGTTTACCCTTCACTTAAGCATTTCTGGAGAAAAAACCAGAAGCGTAGAAACCCAGTTAATAAATGCGCTATTGTTAGCCCGGATCCCTTAGCAAGCACAATGGACGCACTGTATTTGCCAGGTTACAGAAAAGGGTGCGGAGCAAAATTATTTATCCTTCAAACCTTGATAGCTCTGGCATTCGCTGTGCAGAGGGAGCGGAGAGATTCCAGACATACCACCATCGAGTGCCTCAACTGGAAACTCCTGCAAAAGATGCATTATTCAGCTGTATTCAGATGAATCACTACCTAAGGCTCCTAAACAATATTAACATTACATTAACATTTCAGTCAAAAGCATTAATAAAAATAACACAGATCACGAGCTTTTTCTATTAATCACCCCTCTAAAAAAATCCGTTGAAAACTAGACCCAGGACTTATCATATACTACTCAATATAGATCAAGTAGTTGCCATATATTCCTGCTGAGTTACGTTTCAAAAGACCTGCAGTTTGGCCAGAAGCATACACTGCTATTTCAGGGGTTAGCTAGATATTAACTAGTCCTTATGTCTGTACAGATGATAATAATTCAGAAACATTAATATTCTTTCTACAGGGGACCACCTTCTTGTGCAATGATGATGATGATGAGTCGTTGCAACAGCCCCAAATCCCACCAGGATGCGAAAGCGAAAAAAAAAAAAGTGATGCAGTAATTTTCCCACGAGCTGAACAAGTGTAAGAAACAACTGCTGGGCAGCACCCCACACTAATGGGATCCATCAGGAGATCCAGGACTGAGGACTTTCTTCTCAGTTCAGGTTACAGGAACTTCTTCCAAAGTTATGGAAACACGACTATCCAGTACATGGGTAGAGGAAAGAATCTCATAGGAAATATGCTTCTATGGCTCTGACTCCATTAGTGGAGAAGAAAAAATGCACTAATAATGGGAATGTGATTATTCCACAGTTTGTAAACTAACTTCTCACTCAGCTTACTTTTATCCAGCTACAGACTTCTCACTGATGTACAAAGATGCTCTTCATTCATCTGTCAGAAAGGAAGGGAATGATCAGTGAATCAGACAGGGGGGGCAAGAGGATTACTATCCACACTACTCCAGAGCCCTCCCTGCAGTGTTTTCCCCACATCAAGAAATGAGCTGGGAACCAAATGGATACCCTTGCAGTTATGTACAAATTTGCAAATCCTTCTCCGAACTTCTGAATTTTGTTGCCCAAAAGCAATTCTATTCCCAGTGCAGTTTCTCTCCCCTAGAGCAGCTGTTAAGGCTTAAGATCCTGTCAATTTGTGCTGAATACTTGGCAGAATAACTCTTTAGAGAGCTGTGCCTGTTTGTAGAAATCTTCAAAAGCAGCACCAACGACTGGAAAAAAGTGGTATTTTAACATTATGGGATGCCTGGTAACTCCTAAAACCAGAAGGATTGCTGAATTAGCACTTTTTCTTACCTTTTAGTTTAGAAATGAATTCTAAGACTTTTCTACAGATACACAGCACTGGCCAGCAGTGATTGCTTTTTCAACCTGGCATGTCAGCTAATCTTGATAATAGAAATTAAAACAATATCTAGATAGAAAATACCCTGAGGACGGAGAAAGCCAATTTGTGAAATGACGAGTACAGAAAACACATGATGTAGAAGTAACCACTTAACTGCAGAAATAAAACGTGACTGAAAAGGACTTAGGGATGGTCATTAAGTCCGTCTTGCTGAAACAAGGACAGGAGTCCTGTTCCTTGGCATGCACAAATATTTGAGAAGGACAGTTGGTTTTGCCTTGAATCAAAGGAATGTCTTGTAAGAAATTTTGAAAGTCCTTTGCTAGAAGAGTTTACCATGCTGACTCTCTCTGACCTCCCATTCAGCTCCTTCCCATGACAAGGAGACAACTGAAGTGAAGGTGGAGTTTTCTCCGTCTTTATCAAAGTGTAAGCTGGAGGCCATATAGGTGTGCAGGCTGGCTCCAGTGCACAACCACAGCACAGAGCTCAGGAGGGTTTTGAGAAGAGAATATCTACCCTTTACAGTATTGGGGCAGTTAGAAATGGGTATGCTGGCAAATAATTTTGAGCACAGTAAGTCTTAGTAGCAGATTAAAAGAGTTTTAAATATTAATAGATGGAGAAGACAAGTGCTCCCATGCTGCAGCAAGACATTGCTTTACTGAGAAATATGATGTGAAGCAACAGCTTCCAAAAAGCCCTTGTTCTGGGCAGCTCTTTGCAGTTGGTCATTTGCAACATCTAGGACTACTTGGAAAAGCCAAAAAGAAAATCCTTATATTCACATTGAGTTCTTGCTGCCAAAGTTGTTCCAGTTGCTTCCTCTGGCATTTCCTCAGTAACAGCTCCATGTGGAGGTATAAGGATGCAAAAGACATGCCCATCAGCCATGAGCATGCCCTGCTCCCTTGAAGTGTCAGAGGTAGTCACCATTTCGACAGTCAACAGGCAACGGCACAACCCCTTTGTCCCAAAGCAGACCACACTTCTACACAACAATCCTGGGTTTTTTGTCAACATTAAGTCTCATTTTAATCAGAATTTCTTCTAGAGATATCTGGAGTGGTGTCTAGGAGGAAGATTATGAATAAGTTACACACATCTTGACATGTACATATGGATACCTGCTCTTGAGGGAGGTAGCATGCTAATAGCTGTCTTGGTCTGAAGATTCAACCCAGAAGAGTGGAGAGGTGTAAGAAATATCTTTAAGTCTACAGCAGCCTAACTGACATCTCCCAGAGTTCCTAGTAGGTATTTAAATGTCTTTTAACTAGATAACTGGTTATAGTTAGAAACAAAGACTTCATATACCTGACTTGGGCCTCTACTGACTTCAGCCTTCCTTATATCTTTGCAGAATTCACTCACTGGTGGGGAAATCCCCTGCCCTGATTTCCATTCTGGGTTTTGCTTTTCAGACTCTAGGTCTTACCTTGTAGCCCAAATCTTCAATCCAAGCCCAAGCCAGAATGAGCTCCTCTGCCCACCCAGACATGGACCAAGAGAAGGTGTGGCCAGTATTTGGCCTCTCAGGAGAAGTGCCCTTGCTGTCTTGTAACCTAGGGGGAGGCCAAGAGGGAAGTGAATCTCTCATTTTCATTCCTGCTGGAGCCAAGCAATCCTTTCAAGGTTGAACTGCATATAGTTTATTCACTTTTCAGAATTCTTAGCTTTTGCAAGTCTTGTGACTCCTGAAACAGCAACTTACTTCCTGCTCTGAAGGTGGCATGATGACTGTCACCTACCTAGAAGAGTGTCCCACACCAGTGTTGCAAATTGTGGGCATTCTGCATGTGAGAGAAGAGGTGTTATAGATAATCCACTAAAATCTCTGAAGATCTGAGTTTGATTTTTTCCTCTACTATAGAATATTTGGCTCTGCTTTAGAAGACAATTTAGATTTGTTGTCAGGTGGTCTTTTGAGCTAAAACAAACACCCTTAAATACAATATTTATGTACAAAAAAGCTCCTCACAACAGTTTCTGTTACAACCTGATTTTCTTTGACTAGCTGAACCCCTGCGTTGTTCCATTTGCAAACTGAACAGGATTATCTCACTGAAACAAATTTTGAACCAGCTAACCATAAAGCATAGTGCTCTCTGTTCAACCAAGTTTCTTTATACTGTTCGTCGTGGTTAGTTCTAGCTTAATACATGTGGAACTTCATGCTATTTCAATCTTAAGCCCCCCAATAATGGACAAAGAATGCTTGTTTTTAGAAGTAGTTAAGCTGGATCATCTAGCTTTGTAGGCTGTAGACAAGGAAGTTCTTGTTTCGCTTTTCTTCTGTGGCTTTAGTTAGTTTTCTGTGGGCTTTATCTCTAGTTTGGCTTTGTTCATATTTTTGAACTTCATTTAATTCTCTTCACTTGTGTGTCAGCGTATTGCCGATGTTTAAGCAGTGGTGATCTTGAAATGCTGCTCCTAGCTCAATTTCATGTAGTTTCTCTATTCCTAAGTGAGTATAGTTCCTTCAGTCTCTCAATTATCAACTTAATCTGGTTGTAAAATTCTTGTTTTACAGTGTTTGAAGGACTGAGTCATTTGTGTTAATAAAAGACACATCACATTAGCTGTCTTTAAGCTTGCACACACCAGGAGAACTTCCAGAGATTTTACCTGCAGCTTCACTGGAAGCTATAACCTAAAGACAATTTAAGACTTAAACATAACTCTGAAACTTCAGGTTTCACAACCTCTTTTCAAAGTTCAGTTAGGGATGGAATTAATTTAAAATGTAAGTGGCTTCTAGGCTGAGGTCTTAATGACAGCACACATTAGGTATTGACACGAGTGTATTTCACAAAGACAGAATTCAGGATTGAGCTTTGACCTACACTATCAAAGCAGTAACTTACAGACTTATAAAAATGGACACTTTGAGCAAAGCAAGGATTTTCATGCCAGCCTGGTGGCTGCACTTGACGCAATTCTCTACTTCAGAAGACCTTCAATCCCTCCAGCCAGCTCCACCACTCTGCAAAAGGACATCCCCTTTTACTTCACACTGAAGAATATCCTCTTCCTCCCAGAGTAAGAGTTTTTGAAGGAAGCCCACTCTGGCATTAAAGCTTATTTCTAAGCTTTGTGGACGACCCTGAATGCACAAACTGCTCTCTAAAGTACCTGTGAAACTCTGTTGATTGATGTTTTGCGGAAAAACCACTAGTTATTTCTTTGACCTCTTGCTTATGCTGGAGGCTTCACAGCATTCTAGATAATGGACATCTAAATGGGTAAATAAATATAGAATATCAAAAGAAAGTATATAAGTTTACAGTCTGCTAAGATCTGTATCCTCTCTATATCAGATTTCTTCTAGAAGTGCCTGAAAAACACCCACAATGTAAAACTTTCCCAAAAGCTTGAGTTAATAACTACATATCAACGGGTATATCTGGCAGTAAACCTGTTTATGTCCCAGTCAAGTAGAACCTGCCCAAGCCACACCTTAAAACATGAGCAGCAGATCAAACACTTACACAATACCAGACTGGAATGTTATTGTACTCAGGGCAGGCATGAAATAGCCTCTTGCTTTGTTCCTGCATTGCATCCCCTACTTCTAATGAAGAGATATTCCTGGCACCCGCATCTGTGGTTATCTGGGGGGTGAGGCAGTCATCAGACTACTTTGCTTGTAAAAAATTCCCTACCCCGGTAACTCAAAGCAGTCTTACAATGAGCTGCACAAGGGGCTTCTGACCGGCACGTGAAGGAAAAAGCTGTTTCCGTGTCCCATGGAGGACTTGGGGCTAACTAGAGGCCTGCAGCTAAAGGAAAGACGTTTCCCTCTTATCTGTACTGACAGTAGCAGAATGAACATTTCCACCATTTGGAGCCAAAAAGAGAAGAAGAAAATATAACAGGTAAGAAAAATGGGCTGTGCATACAGCATGGGGGGTGTGGTGTGTGTGAGGGTGAAATAAAGCTAAGAGATGACTGTATACACGTATTGTAATTCCTCAAAGATACTAGTTTTCCAGCTTTCACGCATTTCTGTGCTGGTTCTGGTTTCCTTGACTCCGACTCCAGTAGATCAGTCAAAACCATTGAAACACTTTAAAAAGAATGTTGTGGTGCCCTCCCTCTGCATACATACTGTGTGTGCGCATACAGTGACACCACACAACAGTCACTTCCAGGGGGAGGGAGAAAGAAACTGCTGCAAAATATTCTTCAAGAAGTTCCTGCCTCCAGCGTACGTTCAAGAAGATGGCTCTTAAACTGTTGTCAATCCTTTTGACAGTCTCAGCAGACTCACCACTTCTCTGGTCCACACACATCAGATTCATTAAGTTAGCTTGCAAGGAAAGGGGAAGGGTGAAGAGTTTTGCCAGCCTCAGTAAAAAGTCACACTGATACCAGCTGCCATCAAGCTTTACCAGCACATTATGGTTAGTATCTCACCTGCAAGACTTTTTACAGGAAGAAAATTCCAACTTTTAAAAGATAATTCACTAGAAGGTGCTGTAAGAGCATTAGTGCCAGGAGTTGTGGAACGAGATCTGCAGCAGCACTGGGAGCCTTGCTCACAGTGACAAATCCGCACAGCATGTTTGAACTCAGACAATCCTTAATGCCATGAATTGGATTTACCAAAACACTTCATGTCCAAGAGGAAAGAGGCCTGACAGGAACATATTGAGAACCAAGAAAAAGCCAGCACCTAACACCAGCTACCATTCTCCCTGCAGGGTCGTAATGGTTCTTGCTGTTCCCCTGGGCTTTAGGCAATAACATACCTCTCAGGTTTTCCAGTCTGCTTCCTGTGCCAGCATTTGGGTGAGAACAGATCAGTAAATTGCAGAAGCAGTGATCTTTTTGTCCTAAGTAAGGCTGCAAAGCAATTAAAAAAAGATGTATACTGATTTTATGCTCAGGATTACAGTATCCAAAAGCCATTTTTTTAACTAGAGAAAAAGAAAGACAGGCAGTTTTAGTATTCTCAAAGGAAAAATAATTTTAGTAGAGGGAAAGAAAAAGCAAGCAGCAGGGACTTTAGAAACTTATAGGGCTTATAGAGTTGAACCCATATTATTCACTTCCAAATGAGCTCAGTTCTTTCAAGCAGTCTTTCAACACCATGAATGTCCTCTTCCACTGCCAGACTTTCAAGACCCACTCCAAGTCACTCAACATATTGCTGCTTAAATAGAACCAAGCACAGGAATGGATGAAGCTAATGCTTTCAGGCTTTTACAGTATTAGAAGCTTTTTGTTCAGGAGGATCTTTGAACAGTGCATGTTCCAACATCTTAACCTTGGATTTAAAGCTACAAAGACTGGGGGCACATACTGAAAGAGCTCTGCTGGTGTGTGTAGAGAATCCCAGGTTATTTTCCTTCTGAATGGAATAAAAGAAAATTTTGCTGTCTTTTTGGCAGCTTCCCAAGAATCCTCTGGCAAGATCATAGTGGTCCCACGTCATCCTATGAAAGGAATCCAACTCCTCATTGTCCTCAGTGAAAGCCCTGCAGAGGATGGTGTCTACAGAGCTCAGTTCAGAACTGGCAAGCCTGCAAGAGCATGTGTCAGCTTGCACAGCATAGACACAGATCAAGGTCTCAGTCACATGGGTGCATCTCTAATTGACCAGTAATAATGTCAGTGAATTACAGTTCATGTCCCATATGCAGCAGTCTGGGTGGCTGGTGGTTTCTGTAACATTGCAAGGTTTCCAGCAAAGTCAGCCAGCAACTCTCCAGTACCCTGCCGATACAGCCCCTTTTGGCAGCAGAATTAAAAGCAGAACTTTTTCTTGGCAGTAAAGTTAGTAATTCCAAGCTTTCACTTACAAAGCTCAGCTTACTGAACTGAACCGAGTATTACAGCCTTATCTGAGTCATGCTTTGAAACACAGTTTCTTTCACATGGTTTGTGAGATGGCATGGGAAGTTTCTGCTCTTGACCACAGCAATCAGTTTCATCTAACGTGGCTTATAACAGAAGAAAGGATCAGTCCAGTTTGTGGTGGAGATCAGATTTCTCTCATTAACAAATAGAGTATTCCAAACCATTTAGGAGTCTTTCTCCAGGAGAGGCCAGCAAGTCTTGCATAGAGCACTAACTGTTTAATAACTGAGAGATGAATATTACTGATTGTATACATATTATTTAATGTTACCCAGTTTCCATTCTCAATTATCCACAGACAAATTACTATTTATATTTAATCAGTGCCTAAATAGAATGGGTAACTAATATCAGCTGGTTACAAGAATAACGGTTTAACAGCTATTTTCTGATATTGATTAAACACATTAAGAAATGGGAGATGCAGCTATTTTTTGTTTCCTTGAACTGCCTCCTCTTCCTCATCACAGTGATGGTGTCTGTTGTCTTTGTTTTCTGGTTCTTCATTAGCACAAGGATGCAATGTTTGGGTTAAATATATTTACAGATGAAAGTCAGAAGTCAAATACATTTACAGTTTGTTTTATTTTCTGTTGTGGAATTCAAGAGTTGCCCTGTAAAGAAACACACCTCAGGTAGTTAACTTTAAACTTAGACTCATCCAAGTTATTACTCACAAGTGATCACTAATGTGGCTTTTAGTTTCTAGTGGAGAAACAAGTTTTGTTAAAAAAAAAAAACAAACCCAACACAAAACAAAGCAGAGTCAATCTCAGAGGTGAAAGAGTTTAGGAAAAGCTTAACACAAACATTGCAGCAGCAGCCAGCTCCTCCTCTGCATTCCCCACATGACCGATAATAATGCATTAAACACGCCAGCAAGCATTTATCTTGTTCTCTATTGAATCAAGAGCAAGGGTCCTGTTTTATAATGGAAGATCTACACATATCTGTGTTGCCTAGACTCTCAACTCTCCCCTTTTAAAGAGGAATCAGGTCCCTGATCCAGTTCACAGCACCACAGCAAACTGTTGGGCCAGAATAAAAGAAGAGGGTTGGGAGCATAATTCTTTAATCCAATTTTACTATGGGACACTTCATTCTGTGAAAAATGTGGCCTTACTTGAAGGTGATGCTAACGTCTGTTTAGCAAGACGAGGGTACTTTTATTACCTGATTCAGAAAGTGAAGGGGCGCAGCCTGTTTTCTACATGTAGCTCCAAGTCCAGAGTAACTTTCCAGTTTTAATGAGGAAACCCTCCTTTTGTACAGATGGGGAGAGAATGTTCTAAGAGTTACCCCCAAAGGATCCTATCTTCAATGCTGCTTTGTAGCCCTGCAGTACCTTGAGGAACATTGACACTTGAGCTTCAGTGCTGACCCAGCTGGTGTTGAGATACTAGCCTTGCCAATGCTGGAAATATTTCAAGCCTAGTTTAGTGCTTTGACATACCTGAGACACATGCACCCTGTGTATGGTTGGGTACGCACCCAACCTGGCTCTTTCGGGTTAGCGAGTTTGCAGACCTCAGATATTTTCTGATGCTTTCCTGTAGCGTTTGCCAGCAACTCTTCAAAAAGCTCCTCTTCATAAGTGCCATAAGATACACTTTCCTTTTTCTAGGACTGCCCATCTTCAGATGACTTATGTGCATGTTCAACCATGGCAGCTCCTACTATAACTTGGCAAGAGCCTCCGCAAGTTTCTACTATGGATTTTTCATACTTTTTCTGCTGAAGTACCAGGTGAGCTGTATAAATGATTCATTTCTAACTCATTATCTTGCACCAATGTGTGTTACTATAAAGACTGCAAAGCAACCTTAGCCATTAAATACTGCGAACTGGTGCCCAAAAGAAGTAGTGCTCCTTTTTTTATCTAGCTAAACAAGAATTGAGAGAACATTGGCTTTGAGAGTGCAGTCACTCAAAGCCTTCTGTGTTGGTTCTACTTAAGAATAAACTAACGAAAAGACTCAAAGAAGCATTATGATTTCCATTTGCAGTACCTTTTCAGTGTTATACCTTCCTCTTCCTCAAACACAAAGGACTCTTTTCTTGTGTATTACACTTCATGGGCAAATTTGATTTAAAACAAAATTGGTTTCACTCACATTCTCATAACTATGCACTTATAAGCCAGAATATGCTCGTATCCAGGTGGTCTGCCCAGGATTCACTGCAGTGACACAGAGGACAAAGGAACATACCTATCATGTCATCACCGTATCTCCTGGGTTAGAAGTCAGGTTAAAGAGAATAGGGCACGAGCACAGCAGTAATGCATTTACTCACACACGCATTACTTGCACCATCTAAGAACACTTCTGTTTGAATTAATGTTTTATGAAAGCCTGTTGAACACCCCTGAATTAAGCTTTGAATCTAGAAAATATGGTTATTTCTTCTAGCTAGCTTACTTCAGTTAACAAGTTCTGGCATCTTGATTCCTCCATCCTTGCAGCCAGTGAAAGTCACAAGCCAGAAAGATCAAGTATTTGGTGGTCAGAAGTGAGATGTTAGACCTTAGAGGAAGAAGTTTGGGACCTTCAAGAGACACCTTCCAAGGCTATTTAAAGTTATGTCTGTAAGCAACAGGTTATGCAGATCATTTATCAAGTCAGGCTGGGAACATAAGAGAATGTGTATCCCACTGAACAGTATTTTGAGAGTCAACTCCCCAGTCATTTTCTCATGACAGTCAGCTCTAAAGGTTTAATGCAATTAAATGTTCTAGTCCAGGTAACCTTTCTAAGAATTCACCTCCTCTTATTAAAATGACTGTTATTTCAAAAGTCTCCACATTTCATTCCTATATACAAAGGAGGTGTTTACAATACAACAGTATACAGAAAACCAGTTTCCTCAAAATACATGAAAGAGTACATTCAAGTAGAGATTATTATTGCTATTAGAAATGTCATTCGTAACTGAGAAATGAGATGCAACACCTGAAAGTCATCAAATGTGAATGGTGAGGTTGTTCAGCTAGAAGCAGGAGAGAAAAACAGGTTTTATGGATGAGGTGGAACCATCTACTCAGTTGACCCAGAAAGAAGCATTTCTTGCAGACAGACAGATTTAGTATTTTAAACAGAATGTCACAGAAGGGCTTCAGGTGCTCACTAGAATAGCTAAGTGTCTCAGCATCAGATTCCTACCAATATAAGGAAATTATAAGATTCTTCAAGGTGAAGTTTAACGCTGAAGGTTCAGGTCACTGACTTTTAAATCCACATGGAAAATAAGAACTGGGCATAAATCAGGATTATAAAGAGGGACTATGAGAAACATATCAAAGATGGTTAACACCTTAGGTATAGAGTCAACGTAGCTCAGATGCTAGTCTCAGAGTTAAACTACTCTTTTCCAAAACATAACACTTGCAGTACTTGGCAGGTAAGGAAAATAAAAAAACCCACAACAATCAGGAATCATTGTGGGATGCCATAGGCAGCACAGGGAAGGGACTGCACCTTTTGTGGCTAGAAGCAGTAGTACCCAGAGTCCTGCAATTAATCTGGCATCAGCAGTATAAATTCCCGAGAAGCTGCGAGAGAAGACAGAATGAAGAGGAGCACAACTTCGGCCAGCAATATTCCATATATAGTGTGGCTTAAGTTTTCAAATAAGCAAACTGAAAGTGCCTGTGCCTTCTGGAAAGTTTATTAGAGGAAGGAAGAATGTAATCTTACAAGAAAAATAATGGAAAAATATGGTGCTCAGACACCTTGATGGGTGGGATTTTTCTCTAGTCACTCAAGTCTTAGGACAAGCATAACAGAGGACTGCAGCAATATGTTGGAAAAGTCCAAGTACGCAAAAGAAAGGCAAGATCCAGGAAGAAGAATGAGACAGCCACACTCTTAGAAGGCGGCAAAACAAAGTGCTAGAGACTGTTTTAACAAAGAACAAGACAAACTGTTGATGATCAGCTAGAAGAAGAGCCAAGATTTGGGCAGGCCGTGTCACAGTTGGGGTACAGCAGTTTTATTTATCCTTCTACTTGGAGTTAGTTTACTAGCTGTTGTTAGTCAAGCTGTTTATCTAATTGTTGGTTTGCTCACTGGCCCGAAGAAAGCTAAGGTGATGTGTTAACTGCTAGTCCCAGTAAACTGCAATGGAGGAGGCACAGGTTTCCTCACTCGCCAAGATGTTTCTATCCTTGATTTTGGCCCATTCTTCCTTCTAGGATTTGTCTTTCCCGTTGGTCACTGTCGACACATCCCCAGGCAGAATCCTCTCCTAGATATCCCCAAAACACTCATGTACTGTACCTACTAGCCAATATTAATGCCAGTTGTTCCAGCATCTGCATCTCCTACCAGCCACTTGATGCATTTTGCAATTAGTCATATTCCTTTACTCAATCTGTATTTTAACTAGCAGCAAACGTAATGCTGAACTGTTGTTAATTAAGCCCAGCAAAGGAAATCACATCAGTAACTTAAATCACAATTACTTGGTTTATATCTGTGTGGGTACACTATATCCATGCACAGACAGAGTGTATTCGTTCTGCGCTCTATTGCCCGTGAGGCGCTGCGGTTCCTTAATTGCCTCACACGCACAGACAGCGTGCGCTCACACTCCAAATGCTACCAGCATCATTAGTTCCTTTCACACTTCATTTCTCCATGCCAGGCATTCAGAAATTTCACAATCTGCATATCCTCCTTTTGAGACATCACAGGTCTCTTCTGCAGACCTTTGAGGGACTAACGAGCAAGATGTCTCTAATTTATTAATTAGCTGCTTATCAGCCATACTCCACAGCTCCCTACTAGTTCAGCTGCTCAGCTACAGTAATTAGACAACCCGCTTTTCAGTCTTCTATAGCATTGCCTTAGACAGAAAGTTTCACTGTTCCTGAGACTATGGTATTTTCTGGCAATTTTAGACATCTCCTGAATGACTAATAGATAAATCCTACTTTCTGTATTATTCATTGCAGCATTACAGCTCCCCATTCTAGTTTTTGTCTCATGCACTCTGCCATCAATATGTGCCATCACCGGCACCCTAGCACCCAGATGTTTTCTGAAATCTTCTTTATTTGCATCGTTCAGATGAACGGTCAAAAAGCATGTATTCACACTCTCTCTGATTCAGAGCGCAAGTAAAGTGGGTAGTGTTACTTTTCATGCTGCAATCCTTCTCAAAGAGGAACAGAATTAAGCCAACAAACATATGCTGTCTCTGCCTCATGCAATGAAAGGCTTGCTTGTATGTCTGAACTCCCAATTTTTATTAGCTACCAATAGCTCATGTACTCACAGATTTCATTAGTTAAGTATCTGACATGCAGAAACTTATAGAATATGAAAAACGGCCCTTTTTTTCATCTTGCCAGTCAACCATAATTAATATTATGCAGTGACTACAACTAGAAGGGGGGAAAAAAATCTCTTAAATCAGGCTTAGTTAGATACTTTACTTTCTAAAATATTTCCTTGAAATACCAAACAGTGTCCATGGCAAAGGGCTCTCCAGGTCCTATAGCGATTCTACTGCTTGCTATCTTGTCTGTCCTTTGATACTGCAGAGCTATTCACTTAGGCCAAGCTGTGGCTCCTTTCGTCTCTACACAACCAAGTGCACAGACTTACGAGGACATTCTGTTTCTAAGCAGAGCCAACACAAATTCACCTTGACATTTGAAAGCAGTAAAAGAAAATGGTTCTCCTTTCCCAAAAGGCAATGAGAAGCAATGCCAGTGTCCGACAGACTGTTATATGCTTTATATGCTGCACATACACTGGTGAGTAAGTCCACCCCAGAGTGTGCCTGCAGTGTATAGACACAGCTGACCAGATCTTGAGCCCCTGCTGCCTGTCTCCAAACATGCCCCCAAGGCTGTAGCTCAGGAGGGGCCTGGGATGTGCACTCACAGGGGCCCTTGGTCTTGTCTGGATGACTGAGGTACCCAGGACTAAGGTCCAGCACAGAGAACACTCACCCCTGTAGACAGCCACGGTCTGTATCAGTCACTGCCACTGTATCCCAGATAAAAAGGGGGCTAACCCTGTAAGACAGGGTAACTTCTTTTTTTCTGAAACACATGCTAACAGTAAGGCATTGCAGAAGTATATGATGATTATATTATAGCCTTCCCAGAAGAGAAGAACAAAAAAATCTACTTATCTGTCACTGTAAGAGAAATTGAAATGTTTGTTCAAGGGGAGGTGAAGCACTTCATCATCATCTTGGTTTTCTGACATGCAAGATGCAGCATTGCCCCTCATGTTGCCTCATGCACAGACAGACGCATGCAAACAGCATGTCTGGTAGCTGGCCCAGACTTATGACCTTACCAGCAGCCAACCCTCAGACCTCACAGCCTCTCCAGTCACTGGCTTTGACCACCTGGTCCCTCAAGTAGCCAAACCTCAGATGCTCTGGTCTCTCCAGTATCTTAGATTTACGGCTGCTCTGTCACTTGGCTCACAGGCCTCTTACCCTATTTGTTGGCTACCCTGTCTTGATATTTGCTAGTGATTACACACTGACAAACGTACCCACATAATATGCACTCCAGTCTCTCCCATTGCTGGCACCCTGAGCCCACAGCCCCTGTCATCTGTGGTCCAACTCCAGCTGCCAGCAGGTAGACCTCCATGCATACACATGCCCACAGAGAAAGCCCTGCACCCAAGAAAAGTTAGAAATGGAGTTCAATGAGAAGACAGGACAGACTGCACTGATCAGGCGCAGGGCATGGTCAGCTATGACCAGCCCTTGTTTACATGTAACCAGCCTCTTTTATCCCCTTATCCCTCTCTTTTCCCACTCTTTTTCTTCCCCAAACCACCTTGATTCCCCTTTCCCCACCTTGGCTCTTTCCCTAAATATCCCATAATAAGCCTTTGTACAATCCCCGTACAAATCCCAAGATGCTCTTTCCTGCATCCCATAAGGAGTCCCATGCCTCCAGGCTGTATCCACCCTCACTCTGCAAGGTGCTGCAGAAAGCCTCTCCTGTTGACTCATGGTGATGGGTCTCACTCCCAGTCCATGGGACTGATGCCCTCCTGGGATGCCCCAGGAGGGGCTGGATTGGAGTCTCGTTCCTCTGACTGGGTTGTTGGGGTTCCCCCAGCTGCTGCTGTGCCTCTGGGCTCCACAGTGTGTGCTGAGGTGAGCCTTTAATCAGCTCACCCAACTGAGAGCATTCATTAGCTTTAGGTATTTCATGATGCAGCTGCTAGTACTTTACTTCCAGTATTTTACTCGTGTAGTTTCAAAAGACTTTTATGTTTAATGCACATGTAAATGTTTTCTTTAAAAAATGGTTTACAGAGCTTATGGAGAATTTCAGACTGCTAAAGAACTTTTAAGATGTAAACACAAGTTTCGTCTTGGGCTCTGTGCAGTTTATGCATTTGATTAGACAACTGTGAACATGACGTTTGGATTCTTTTCATTGGGAGTGTAAGAGGGGAAATGAAGAGGGAACATCAGCTCTCCACAGAAAGCTTCCACAATTCAGTGAGGTAAGATTTTACAGGCATTTAGGTCAGAAATAGTGCCAGAGCATGCCAAATATCTGTTCAAAGTATTTTATATGAATTAAACTGTTCCATGAGAAACCAGTGACTTCACTTGTCTTCACGTCTTAGTTTGGTAGAGTGATGGATATCTGTGAGATTATTCTGCTTTTTTGTTTTCTGGGGTTGTTTTTGAGCATGAGGAAAAGGCGGCTGCACAGATTGCTCTCTTAAAAATTCCCTTAAACAAGATGCCTATGGAGAGTTTCCTTCACCATATTATACTTTCTATCAATCACCTGCAGTAAAGACCAGCTCCTTTATATTCCTCAGCTCACACTCAAGATGCTATACAGTGTTTTCAAATTAACAGGTAACAAACGAGATAATAAACACAAAGCTTTAGTGAACATTAAGCGAATGCTGTGAGAAGCTTATTACACAGTGAAGACAAATCAGATGTTCAGGCAGGCTGAATTTCAGACCCAATCAATGTATTGAGGCTGGCCTGAAGCCACGCAGGCTTCAAGCACGTGTGAATAGATAAACTTGAGTCCTCCCACAGGAAAGTCATCTTGCATGCCTGCTGGCACACGCTTTTTGCCCAAAAGCTGTCTTTCAAGCCAGGTGAGTTTTCAGATCATGTAACCACTCACTTGCAAGTACTCTACATAAACATACACACTGTACATAGAATAACTGCCCTGTAAATCTCAGAACCCAAACTGCAGGTGTTCAAAGCTTGTGTGTCTTACTCCACACCCCAGTATTCAGGGGCAGAGCCAACAGCCCTCACAGTCCAAGCGCTGACGCTTAACTAAGCGACAGATTTTCTGATCAGATTTTCAGAATTTTTCCTTCTCAAGAAGGACTCAGTGGGAAGCTCCTCAAGTGCTACATGTTCCAACCTCTGCCCTAGCATTTGTAAAACAAAAATTAATGCATAATTTCTAGGCATGGCTCATCACTTCATTATTTAATATAGTGGTGGTTTTTCTTCTCTGTATCATTCTAACCACACTCATATAATTCAGTGAACAGAGATGAATTTATTTTTCAGCATCACCTATTTGTAGTTCTGTTTACCCATGGCGGTGAATCTCACACTTCTAATACTAGTTCTCTTATTCCTTGTCACTGTCCTCTGCTTCTTCTGGGGTGTCCTTCTGCTCAAATGCTTTTCTGAATGGCAGAATAAAATCTGCTTGTCCAGGGGACAGGTTAGGAAATGTGGCATCAATATACTTTTGAAAAGCTTGTCTTGTTGCTTGTATTTCAGTTTCCAGGCTGTCCTTCCAATCTGTCATCTTTTTCAGTTTTTGTGTGAGAGTCTTTACCTGTTCTTCTGCTGCTTTCAGCGTAACCATCACTTTTTCCAGCTCATCAAGATGTAGGATCTCTGCTTCTTTGAGCTGTTTTTCAGTCTCAATCTGATTCTCTTTTCTTGTAATACTCAGGGCGATATTAATCTCATGACATTTTTCTTTGTTTAATTGCTCTATACTCTTATGATATAGTTCCTCAGCTAACATACTTTCTTCTTTGAGTTGCTCTAAGTGCTTTCTGTTTGAAAAAGAAAAAGAAGAAAAGATTTGTAGGGAACACCTGTTATTAAATATTATTTTAAAAACAATTTAAGTCTATTCAGGTTATTGTAAAACCTCTCTTCTTTCACTATAAATATGCATGAAATCAGAACTTGATGTAGGACCTCTGAAACACAATAGGGTAAAAGAAGGCCACTGATGACACAGAGAAAGGCAGCTGCAGAAGATTGTATTTCTGCATGTGTCGCATCCAGCGATAATTTAACAATGCTTGCTTCCAAATGAAAAATATAAAGGATTACTGTTTCACTCTTCATTCAGGTCTCTCCTTGACCTAGCACTTAAGTACACACTGATTTTCAAATAGACTTTGAACAATTCTGCCCTCAAGTAAAAATGCTGTCTTGAAGTGAAATCTAAGAACTGATTTCTAGAATACAGATTCATCTGTAATTTTGTTTAAGTGGTACTGAGAATAACTTTGTGCTAGCACGTCAGTAATAAAACATATAGTTTATATTATGTAGTCAAAACATTATGGGTGCTATTCACCAGAGTTGGCTCAGGGACATGTAAACAATGGTGCATCAGGCATCCATTAAGGTTACTGAGGCAAATACTTCAATGTAGAGAAAACAATTTCTGCCCTCTGTTATTGCTCCCTCCACTTTGCTAGAGATATTTTCGCAGAATTCTGCTAACATGAGAAATTAAAGAGACCAGCTAAGTTTATGCGGAATGTGATTTATCTTTGTCAGGAAGGGCATGTTTTAATAGAGAAAATGAAGGTATTAAATGATGGATCAAAACTTAAGTATGACTGTTCAGAAAAAAAAAAGCATCTTATTTTGTTATTTGTGCTGTCAAAAAATGAAATGTATTCTACTCTTAAGGGAGAGGGGTGTGTTATTATTTTGACATCAAAGTTGTTTAATTCACAATGCTTAATCTATATGGGTAGAATCTCCGGTGCCCTGCAGATCTCCATATGAACACATCTTTTTCAGTTTTGCATAGATGTCACGAATGGCACAATAGGCCCCTGAGATCTCTATCTCTGATGACTCTAAATCAGTCATAAAAACCAAAACTTCTGGATCCTTGGTTGGCTTTGTGATACTTGCTTTTAGGAACAAAATATGTTTTATTTCTACATGGGGTGTCAGCAAGAGAGAGTGAGCCTGCAACTCTTGCTGGTCACCTGACATTTCCAAACGCGTTTTTTTCTAAAGGGTCTATCGATCTTTTCCTAGAAGACCCGTGTCTGAGCAACGCTGATGCAATTCTGGTCATTTTCTTTAGCACAGCATGTTTGCCAGCCAAGTCAGGGGAAACACTAAGAGCACCTGTGCTGTCCGGCTGCTTCCTTCAGGGCTGCCTCCCTCTCCTGTTTCCTGGCTTTGGCCACCGCTTGCATCTTCTCCTGGGCACACTCCATGAGGGCGCATTGAAGTCTGTGAGCCATGCGCTGCTCTGCAGCTTCAGCCTCTCTCTTCCGTTCATCCTCCATGTACTGCTGCATCTCTGCCTTTGCCTTCCTCACCTCTTCCTTAAGCGAAGTTAAAAGCAGATGTAGTGACAACAGTTTATTGCTCAGTTGTCTTTAAACAATCCCCAGCAAAGCCCAGCAGAACAGTCTTCAGGAAAATATTATGAGGCAATTACAGTGACTTATTGTAGCATCACTGCACATCATGCATGTTTTCTACACAAGGCACAAGAGTCCCCTGATGTATTTTCTTCACAAGCTCACACAGCCGGTGGCATGGTTTTAGAGTGAGATGGAGAAGAAGCCCGGTCCTTGGTATGCTTGTCAGCAAGATATTGCTTGGGCTGATACATAAAGGTATGACAACAGTAATCTTAGGTTGTCTGGATGGACATACATGAATCTCAGACAACTCAATATATACCAATATACCTCTGTTGCCACTATAGGCCATGCCACACCTGACCATGCAGTAAAGCAATCCAACCCACTTAACTCACTGCCCAGTCACCTACACTGCTTTGCCACCATTCACAGTTCTTTCAAAGACCCCTGACAAGTGCATCCTCTGTGGAAGTGGCAAGACACTACTGGGAAAGCTCTGGTTGCTTAGATCTTGGTGCGTTTTCTAGTACAGGATGAGCAGAGTTACATGACGTCTGCCGTAAATCTCTTGCACACCCACGTACAAGCTCTGTATTCTGTGTATTTTTGTGGACACTGGTTGTTTGCCTACTGCTGGCAAGTCGAGTGACAAATAATAGGACCTGCCTACAAGAAGCCTAACCAAAACCATTTGACCATTAGTGGTGGTGGAACAGACACATCAGCACTGCTGCAAAAAGCCATTCCTGAGGCTATCAGCTGAAAGCAGTTGGTTTTGACCTATCCTACATGTAAAAACCCACTTCAATCACTCATTCAGTGATATGTTTTGTTGGCTGCCACTATCTGCTTAGACAGATGCTGAGTAAATTTTCTGCCACCACCTCTCCAAGCTAGCTGCTAGTGAGCATATACCTCACTGTTAACGCACCTCTTAAAATGAACTGCAAGAAACACAAACCACCAAATCTAAAACATCTTGCAATTACTTTAGTTATATCTGCTGCTTCTTTTGTTTCAGCTGTAGAATTCTGTATCTGCTCCCTAGTCCTTAGTCACCGGAGCCAATGTTATCAGGACAAATGGTACATGCTCAAATCCTGAGCACTCAGGTCTACAAAGATATATAATAGGCTTATGGCAAGTAATTGAGTGGTTAAACACGAGGAACTGAGCTTCTGCCAACTATTGTCAGCAGATGCTATGACTGCAAAAGATAGAGCTCGCTTGGAAAACAGCTCCATAAAATGGAATGAACTCTGCTGGAAGCTTACAACCACTGTAAACCTCCCTGCTTTTCCTCTTGAGATGCCAAGCACATTGCTTTCACTGCCTGCAGTATAAACAGATAGCTATTTAGAAACTTGTACAAAATAAAATTCCAAAGCAAAATACTCCAGCAATTCTCTGTGTGCCCTTCATCTGCTAGTGGGAGGCTGCAAGACTAAGGATGACAGGTGTTAGACGGACTGCGTAATGCCTGAGGAGTGCTTGGATGCTGTAGCGGTAAAAAGCCCTGTGAAGCGGTGCAGAAAGCAGGAAGGCTCAGATCCAGAAGGCAGTTGCCTTCCTTTCTCTTTGTATACCTCTGAGTCTTTTCTCAGATATCCAAACAGCCATATAAAGCATGTGCTAAGCATATATAGAAATACAAAGCTACAGTTGGTGTGCTTCATTTAGGAATATACATATGCTGGCAGTTTTCCTTCTCCTCCACCCCACTTAGGGTCCAGGTTCAGCAAATCAGTTAAACACCTTTCTAGCTTCGATGGACATGAAACTTCAGGACAGATTTAAAGTTAAGCCTGTATTTAACTGCCCTTAAGAAATGCAATTAATCAGGTTCAGTGGCTGGCTAAATCAAGGCCTGACAAGGAATTTTCAACAAAGTCTACAAACTTCGTTCAATAAAAAAAAATGTGAAACGTGCTGAAAGTGAATTAAAAATCCAGCTAGCTCAAGCTCACATCTCATCTAGCACAAAGACAAAGCCAGTCATCTTTCAGGCCAAGTACTTCTCCTGGCACTAGAGTTCAAATCTAGATGAATGAAGGTCCTGGTTATTGCAAACATTAAAAACACCTTTTTTTTTTTTTTTACATAGAATGACATTCTTGGTTGTCAAACACATGGTTCTGTCATGCTGGCTATTTCCACGGTAATGAAAGCAAACCAGTTCATACCCTTAATTCCTTTCCAAGTTTTTCTTTAAGGTCTTGTACAAATGCACTGTGGTTAGCGGCTGCCTCTTTGAGAGCTTTATCCACTGCATCTTTCTTGTGCATTTCAGCCTTTAAAACAAGTTATTATTTAAGTATAGCTGCTCACATTCTACTAACATCCTATTAAGATGAAGCAGAGGTTACATAATCAATAATTCTGTATTTTCTATTTAAGAAATCAGAGCAAGTTAAATTTAAAACCAGATGGCAAAATACATTTTGGCCTATTTGGCAATTTTATTGCAGTGATTCCTGTTAAAATGTGGCTGCACAATAGCATTGAGCTGCCACAGTTGTAACCACTATACATATATATAACATAAAGGACAGTTTCAGAATCTTACATAGCACTATGGGCAACAGCTTCAACAACCGATAACTCCTGTGTGCTTTAGAGGCCATTTTCAGACCAGATGTTAAATTTGTTATTAACTCTAAGTATGCTTTGTTGTGATCAGAAACTGGAGAAATATGTGCGCACAGAAATCTGTGAACAAAGGAGGAGCTGAAATTAATGACAGCTCTATAGCAGTAAACTCAAAGTTCTTTATTAACTGTCTTTACGTTATAGCAATTATTCCAAAGAATAATCATCATTTAAATGACAGGAGACGTAATTTAATTTACCTGAGACAAAAGTTCAGCTTTCATTTTTTCAATGCGCTCTTGTATCTCAGCCTCCTTCTTTTCATGTTGTTCTCGTTGAATCTCTGCTCCAATCTCTGGACAATCAACACAAACAGACCATGCACAGCAAACAACCAGAGTGCAGAAACCTGCGCCTCTCTCCTGACCCCTTTGCTTGGCTCCGCAGCTGAATTAAAAATCAAAAGGCTAAAACCCACATACCTTCATTTCACCTATAGGAAAACACAATTATTATTGCTTGTGCAGTTCCATAAATGTAATAGGAAGGTGCTGAACCCAACTCTCACCTTCTAGGCAAGGCTGCGCAACAGGAGAGCATCACGGGTGTCCCTCCTGACTCCTTGTCCTGACGGCCATCCACACGGCACAAGCAATAGGTCAGTCCTCAGCTTTCTTGGGAATGATTGACTTGTTTCGGTCTGCGACTGAACCTCGTGGCAGCTCGGGGGATGGCTCTGCTCCCTTTAGATGCTATGGGTGAGACGGTGCCCTCTTTGGTTCCCTGCGCCCTCAGAGTCCTCCAAGGCTTTCAGCGAGGTCTCTTGCCCTGAGATGCCCTCAGATTCCTTCATGCCACTCTTGGGGCACACAATAAATACTCTCAGGGGGATATGGCAGAATATTTCAGGTGTTTGGAACAGAGCATGCACATACAAAGCAATCGCTCTGTCTCTAGGGCTGCTGTGTCTGTCCAGAGCCCAAGCAGCCCCAGTGCTGCAGGAGCACAGCTAATCCCTTCTAGAAAGGGGGAGCGAAGCAGCATGGAGGTGAGCCACACTGCTTCACAGGGCCTAGGCCAGGGATGCTCCCTTTAGCAACGTGGATTGGGTCTAAGTAAGATGTTAGCATCACCATCTTCTCCTGTGGACATGCTGTGAAAGCAAACAGGTAGCCCTGCCAACTCATTTGAAAGGCTGGTCTTCAGCACCAAGGATTGCCCAGAAGAGAAGCCACTGCAGAGGGAGGTGGATAAAGATGCCTTTCTGCAACCCAAAACTCCCCTCCCAACAGCGGGATTTCAGATCCTCCCCCTCCGCCTTTCCTACTCAGTGCCAAGCCTGGGCATTGCTTTGGATCCCATTCTCTGTGCTTGACAGGGCCAGAGACTCACATTTTCCTGGGTTATTCTAAAGGAAAATGAAAAAGAAATGGAGCCACAGGAGATCTAGCTTTCACACAGCCACTGGAGGATTAAGTCTCCCTCTTTCACTCCAGTCTTCTTCCCCACTCCACATGGGTGGGCAGAGTCCTCTCATGGAGCTAACACAAAGTACAAGGAAAACAGTAGCAGGATGGGACAAAGGGGTCAACTGATTTAAATCAGCAAAATAGAAGTCCAACAGTGCATAAATATTAGCAATAAGCATGTTGTGCTCTGACTGCATAGCTTTTCCCACTTCATTATATTAAGCAGTAAAGAGAAAATAATTAAAAAAGAGGCTGTCTCTGGCCTTCTGGACGGGTTTTACACTATGTGTGTTGACGCAGGGCTGAAGCCTCGTGTTCTGAGACATGCATGGCACCCTGCTGCCAGAGCTATCAGTACACTGATAATCTCTCAATATTGTTTAAAATAGAAACCAAGCACACTCCTCTTCAGAACACGTTAATTAAAATGCACAACATGATTTCTACAAAACTTTACACCGCCGATCAGAAACCTCTATGATAATTAGGCGTAGCATGTAAAGATACTTCAGATTCTGGCTAGATCCTCAAACATGTGAATGCTACCATATACTTGAGGTTATGATTGCGGTATGCCAGAAAAAAAATCAAACCTCAGGAGGCTCTACAGAGCCTCAATCTAAAGGTCAGCAGCCAGAATCAGGTATAAGAAGGTAGGATTCAGGATAAAACATCCCAGCTGTGTCCTGTTGAAGGATGAGGGGATGATCTTTGCAAATGTTAAGTCAAGCATAGTTCTTCCCAAACTACTTGAGCCTTAGAAAACATTTGCTAATGCTCTAACAGCTAATTCTCTTTTGCACTTCATTATGCCCAAATCTGAATGCCTTCACGCACTACAGGACAGCTGACCTTGTCCCCTCTCTGAATATGCAGGATTTATTAATATTCAGAAGGTAAGTGCAGTTCTTTCTCACCAAATGTGAATGCCTTCACGACTGTCAAGAACAGATGGATAAAACAGCTCTTGGAGTTTTCCTAAATCTCAGATTGCGAGGAAAGGATTTCAGAAACAAACTTACCTAGTATATCACGATGAGTGTAATACCGTGTGCTGAAAGGCTTATACTCCCGAATCCGATCAAAAGCAGCGTTGGAAGGTGGCGGTGGTATTATTTTTGAACATACAGCACAACAAACAAAGGAGTCCAGATCAGGACTTCTAATCATTGTGGTATTCTAGTATTTCTCTGTAATACAGTTACTAAAATGGCAGAACTCTTCCTGATAGATCTCTTGCTTGCAGGCATAAATGCTTATTGTTGCTCCAGAAAACATGCAAGCCGATGAAGAGAGAAAAATCATTGATCATTACTTTTTACCAAGTTAGCTGAAATGCTTGCCTTCAGATAAGGATTCACACATGCTGACAACTCAGTAACACGCTGTAGGCAGATGATGAGGGAGGGTTGTACGAAGTGACCCCTTCCAGCCTTAATACAGCTCCCTACATAGCAACTGTCACTAGGCAGGGCTGGCTTTGCTCACAAAGAACTAACTTTCCCTGGTAATAGTTCAGCAGTGTCACAGCAGGCTTTGGCTTTTTAATGCATTTTTTTGTTGTTGAATGTCAACAATTCCTATTCAAACCACGTAGTCTAAGGAGATTTTAGGAGCAGTACAATAGCTACTGTTTCAGATACTTGAATCATAGCATTTTGTTGCTGTTCTTGGTAAAGATGTGAAAACCGGCACAGACAATAAGGAATTCGCAAAAACCTGAAAGAGCTTCTGCCCAGGAAATCATTTTGACTTACAGTTCCTGTCAAGCCAGCTATCATCCATTGTAGATAATTATTACTATATTGAAGATGAAATTGAGAAAAGCGGAACAAAAGAAATTGTATTGGTGCTGTTTGCTTACCCTCCAGATGCACAAGGGAAGCAGTGCTTTCAGAGTTGAGCAAACAAATTTTGTTACCGATGTAGTTATGTTTGGGTGGGGTTTTTTTCCCCTTTAATCCCTATACACACATAGTTTCTATGATATAAATCAGGCACTTAAAACAGCAAATGCCAGTATTGATACTATGGATAACACCCATTAATTTACTACCTTCTTCTCTGTATTTGCACTGCTTTATCTCCTTTTTACATACAATTTTTGTAGCATTAAGAGAGTTACCTGTACAGCAGCTGCCACAAATAAATACGGAGAAACTCCTTAATAATAAGGACAAGTCTAAATACTCACTCTTCCTTCAGCCTGGGCAGTTCTAAGTTAACCTGGTTAACAGGACTTTACTCCACCCAACAGATAAGAGGCCTCATCTCAGACAGCTTTTCTATGAAGTGTCACTGGCATGCACATTGCCTAGACCCTGCCCAGGTCAGTCCCACACCTTTCTCTTTCACCCACCCCCCCTCCTTTTCCCTCAGTAACTTCTAGATCCATATTCACTTCACAAAACATAATTCAAAATTTTGAGAACCCAAACCCTGCATTATTCCCAAATATGTGAAAATGAGAGACCGGGCTTTCTGACTTCGAATTATCTGCAGGTATAAGGATCAAAGTGTATATTTTAAAAGCCTGCAGAAAAACAAGTTAAAATGCTTATTGTGGCACTGTTTTTGGAATACTTTAGTTAAATTCATGCAAACATACAAGACTTATGCATTTTAATGAACTGAAGAGAGCTGAAATCCTGTATGACCCTTTTTAAAATAACAGATTGATTCTAAAGATCCATCAGATCCTATCAAAGAGAACATATTCTACAGGGTATGCACAGCATGTGATAGTTCTGAATATTTGATCGATTCACCTGGTAATTCCTTCAGCAATCAAAGGGCAAGTAGTTTCCTCACCGGCAAGCTTTCGGATTTGCCCAGGACCTTGCTGTTGTGAGACAGCTAGGCTCACAGAGGGGAATATGCTTTTAAAGGCTGTAAAAATGCTTTTTTTTATAGCTTCATCAAAGGTAGAGCTCACTTCCCTTCTCAGGAAGGAGGTAGCCAAACCAAGGCCCAGCTGAATTTAGGATACAGGTAACTATAAAACATGGATCAGAGGAAAATCAGTTTCAAAGCGAAGGATTTAGAGGGAGATACAGAGAAATCCCATAGAGCAACTGCTGTCCCTCAAGGCAGCCTTGCACCTTTTTTATCTTCAATAACAAAATCTTTCAATAACAAAACCCAAAGCAATTCCCAGAGTGGCAAAGCAGATGTCCCTGCATATTCTTTCTTTTTTAGCCTGACAGAAGCCACCTTGGCCAGAAGAGGGTTAACAAAGAGGTCTCTCAGCTTCTTGGGAGCCCTTGACGGGGCTGTAAATATAAGGACCTGAATGGAAAAATGCACCCAGAACATTAATAAGGGTCCGTGGTAGAAAAAGGGCACAGCCTGGTATGCGCCCTCCCACCACGTGTTCTGGAGTTTGGTTAACGGGATACCATCTAGGAAATGTCAGGCACACAGAAGTAGCTGGAGGAGCTCACAGAAGGCCTCAGTGCTGGAACAGGAAAGTACCCACCCGTACAGTTTGCTCAAGGTAAAGGCTCTCAGGGGACCACCTCACATGCCAAGGAAACGCCACAACGCCCACCTGCCCTCCAGCCACACTCACAGCGGCACCAACCAGCATACTGCCGAGGATCACCTCCAACCCACTTGCGTGGCTGCTCGGCAAGACCGGGCTTGTTCAGGTTGATATGTTCTTGTCTCTGTGTCTGTAAGAACCTGTTGCTTTTAGACTTTCCATTCCTTATTTTGAGTTCAGTAACCTATAATAAATTAATGTTACATAATGTACTTTGCAATACAGAGAAATTTAATTTTTGAATGCAGCTTAAATAAACTAGTCCTGCTGACGAGTCAAGAACACCCCAGAAGCACTGGCTAACCTGGAGTTATACATATTGATTGACAAGCTGATACTGGTACGTTTACTGATTTGCTGTCTGATGCCAAACAGGAGAGGTAATGGCTGAGTTATTCCTGCCTTTCTCTTGGCAGAAGCACTCGTTTCACTTTTTCTCCTCTATCTAGCTACTGATTTTTTTTGTCATCTGTAAGGAAGAGTATATTAACATCCAAGGATTATTTTGGCCAGTATTTTACAAATTCCTTTATTAAATAAAACCCTTCAGTGACTGCTTTATGAGATCTTTCTTGCCTTAAAATTATTTTACTTGCACCACTGTTAATTATCAACTTTCAACAGATCAAGAGATCAGCTTTTTCTTTTCACACACAATACATTATGCCTTCTGTTTAAAAAATAAAAGACAAACCCCTGTTTTCACTTAATCAAAGCAAAGAGAGAAGTGAGCTGAACTATCATGTAAATTTCTAAGGCATTTACCAGTCCTGACTGCACATCCGAGTTAACTGCATGTCTTCTGACATACTGTGGAGATCGCAGACAACAATTCTTAAAATCACCTTTATGTTTGCATATATCTAAATTGCAATTTATTTGTACAGGCATGGCATTTTATAAAGGAACTTAACTGGATTAAATAGCAAGAGAGAGATTTATCCATTATTTCAATGGACAGAGAAAAAAATAGTAGTTGCCTTGAAAAGTTCTGTACTGATTTGCTGATTTCCTTCCTTACACTGTCAGTCCCACTTGGAAGTTTTCTTCCTCGTATACCTGGACCCCTCACTGTCGATTGCTTCATAAAGGTCCTTTTTGTTCTCTACTGTTGCATGCAAATAACCAAGGTAGGCCACACAGAGGGTAACTGCCAAGAGTCCAAATGCCATCACAGGTTTGTTCTGACCAAAAAAAAAAAATTAGTACATTTTTAGTCAAAACATTTTTAATTCATCACAAACATTACATTCTTCAATCTTAGCTTAGTAAGTAAAGTATTTTAAGTAAAGTAAGTAAACTATTGTCACGTCTGCAAAAATCATCACTGCCGCCTTCTAGACTGATCCAAATAACTTCAATAAGCAGCAAGAAGGGAGACCTAATTTTCTGATAGCAAAAGGAATTTCATACGAACAAGAAGACTCTCGTCACATTGCACAGAGCTCTGTCTTTTGCTGGTCACAAATGCTGCTTCAGCACGAATGAACAGGCCAAAAACAATTACTAAAGGTAACTATTACAAACTTCTAACAGAATTCATCTGGATATACTACTGGGACAACGTACGCTGCTCCTGCCAAGCAACCTTGATTATATTCCTCTAAAACAGATCATGTATTATCATCACAACATCTACTTTTTATTACATGCACAAAATTTCATCCAGTCTTGCTGGGTTCTGCTGGTGTAAATAAAACCTCAAGATCATCAATTTTATTATAAAAGCAAGAAAAAGAAAAATCCAAAATATTGAAAAGCTACCAAAAATCCCCTCCTTTCATATCAAAAAGCTTGCATTTTATTATTTGCTACCTTTTAAATATTAAAGAGGACTCCTATTACTTAACCTGTCAAATTACATGGGTAATGTAATAAGTAAACAGTGTTTCTGAAAGCAACTTGGCTAGGTACAAAAGAATCAGACAATATAACAGCAAAACAAAAGCTGGAATAAACAATGCAATGTTCTGGGCTCTTAACAATCAGAGTGGAAAAAAATAAAAATATTTTTAGTTACATTACTGAATGGTTTGCATAACAAGAGATGGTTATATAATGCACACAGAATTGCAATGATTATTTTAAAGCAACTGTGTCTTTCCAAGCATATTTAGCTTCTCTCAGAACGAGCCTCTTACAGGTTTAATGAAAAGCTCTGGGTTCACAGCTCGGAAGAGCATAGTTGTTTGAACACTCCTCAGTCCTGGTTTTCTCTCTTTGGGTATTTCATTTTCATTTGGAGGTTTGGTAGAAGACATTTTAATTAATGCTGAATATTTCCTAAAAACAGAATGAAAAACAGATGTCATTTTTATAAAACAACTGTAAGAACTACATTACTGAATACGAGTTCACACTCCGCTTGTCTTCTGACAGCGTGAATTTTTGTTTGTGTATATATTACACGATTGCCTTTGGTGTTACCTAACATTCCCAGCTTAAGCACACCAATTTTCAATCTTGTCAATCTTCTGCATCCTAAAATTAACTTTTGCAGATGCACGTCTTTATACAGCAAATGTAAGTCTCCTGATAATGGGCTTGGCATTTTTAACTTGCCTTTGGCTAATGCTTTAGCTACCTGTGGACTGAGCAGCAGCCTTCAGGCTAAAAAGACAGTATCAGGGCACATTCTTTTTTTTTTTTTTTTAATAATCTTATGTGCGACAGGACAGCCTGCACTCTGTTGTAGTGTGGTCACTCCATCCACCCACCCGAGCGGCCCTACGACTCGAGTCTCATTTTCACCTACGAGGGGCAGGTCCCCTGCAAGACGCCACCTGAGCAAAGGTGAGCAAAAGACGCCCTCGGTTAACCCCGCTTACTGGGGGGCAGGGGAGACACGGTGCTAAGGACACCCCTGCCCCGTAGTTTGCCCGAGCGGAGCACAGCTGGGGGCCCCGGGTCAGGATTCACAAACCCAACGAAGCAATCGCCCCGGGCCTCCTCCCGCAAGGCCCCAGACCCAGCAGGGACGTCAGGGCAGCGTGGAGGTCGGTTAAAGGCGACCGCACGGGCACAGGGCAGCGCCGGGCACAGGGCGGGGCACACTGCCAGTCCATACGTGAGGCGCAACCGCCCAGCAGCTCGGCCTGACTCCCCCGTACCGGCCCCCGAGCGGCACAAACCCCGAGGGCGGCGAGGGAAGCGGCTGAAACCTCCCCCCGGGCGGCGAGGCGGCTCCTGACGCCACGACCGGCTTTAGGCCGGGGACGAAGGGGGCGGGTTCCCAGAGGAAAAGCCCGGCGCGGACGCCCGGGACATCCCGAGCAAGGCCAGGCCGCCCCCACCGGCGGCGGGGGACGGTT
>WAAD01026891.1:2769-30245 GCA_013389945.1 Fregata magnificens | reverse complement strand
GGCCGCGCCGGCGGGGCACGTCGTCCTCCACAAGCGCAGCTCCAGATACTAAGCGGGAGGTGGGGGAAGAAGCTGGCTCGGTCGGAAGAGGCGCAGTTCACCGCTGAGCCGCTCCTCAGCGCCCGGGCCGGCGCCATCCTGCGCGACACCCCGGCCCGGCGGCAGGCGTTGGCTGGCGGGCGTTGAGTGTGGGGCCTCCGGTAACGGCCGGTCCCTGGTAACCCCCTGTAAACTCCCCGAGAGCTGTACAAGATTTGTCCAGATGGTGCAAATCTTGGTACTCAGGCTAGCAGCAATTCTATTTTAAATGTGGGAAACGGAAAAAGAGAAGAGGTGAGATCCCCCCGTCTGTTGATCTCAAGTGCCGGGAGGATCCGCATGCAGAGGTCTCATGCAGAGATGCATCTCCGGAAGGGCAGTTCTTTGAGCAGAAAAATGCGCTGCGATTTAAGCATCCAGTTTCTGGTATTTAGATCTGAACTCAAGATTTCAGGCGTCTGGAAACTCCTGGTTATGTAAATGCTGCTTTGCGGAGGTGTTTTGTTTTCTATTATTTGTAAACAGTAAAATTAATAAAATTACCTGGAGTCCAGGGGAAACGAAGCCCGTGCGATCGCATCTGCCTGCTCGTGCCTCCCTTTCTGTCTTTACTGACTTGGATGCCGTTGGGCAGTTTCAGCGGCATTAGAAAGAAGGGTAGAAACTTCAAACTTTGGAAAAACCAATACCTGAGGGGTAGGGAGAGACCCAGGTTAGTGCTCCCCTAGGTAACAGGTGGGCAGAACCGAGATGTGATGGATAATATTACAGAGATTTAGCTGCAGCCAGCCGGTGGATTAGGACATATGTAATTCTGGACTCGCCAACCCCAGCTCACACTTTTTCTGCACCTGGAGGGTGTATGAGAGGACTTTGGTGGAGCGTCTGGTTATTGCAGCCATGGAGGCAGAGGGGGACAACCACAAATGTAGAGGTATCCAAGCTCTCAGAACCACTTGCTTCGTGTTTTCTTTTGCAGTAATCAAACTGCATTTTTTTTTTTAAATATGGCAGAGTAATAGGATATTGCAGGTTAACTTGTCCCTTCTAGATCCAGATGGAGTATCTAAAGAATTTCTTTGCTGTGTGTAAATATCATGACGTGAGAAAAATAGTAGGGAAATAAGTTTTGGCATCAAGAGAGGATTGAGTGGTACGTCTGGGTTTTGTGTCAACATTTAATTCACAGCATACCATCTGCTGATCTGGTAGCTATTGTTTTGGCAGCATATGCCACACAGCTGATTTTGTTTGGAAACCACTGAGTAGAAAGAAAGTCACTTCTGAGCGAAGGTTCCTGCTCTCATTTTGATGTTTGTGTAACTGGAAGAAGCCAAGACAAGGTTTTTGCATGAGCCTTGGTTTTTGGGAAGGTAGCTTGGTTTTCTTGAGGGAAGGGGGAGTTTTTACAGTACTGTAGGAGACATTCTGCATACAGCTCCCAAGTAATTGACACATTGTATATGGGAACGCAAAACATTTGCATCACTGAACTGAGAAGTGTACTTGCTTATCAGCACGTACACCTCTTCCCAGCAGTTACTGTCATTAACTGACCCCATCCATGCAGATAAAACTTCTGACCCAAAGTCAGGCAGGGTGATAACAATATTTTCCAGGTCGTGGTAGGATGGGTTTATGCCAGAACGCATTTGCCTGATAATGGTGGCAAGGATTGTTAGACTGCTACTAGTTCTCTAGTATCTCTAGATCTCTTCCCATCTTTCTTATAAAGAACAGGTAAGTCCCAGACAACATTGATGAGGGAAGAAATCATACACAGTACAAACAGCACCATCAGCTAGAGAGAAAATATTCACTATATGAAGAGTTGTGGGTGTAGAAAGAGTTATTTTACATATATGTAGTTGTTATGTGTAGAAAGAGAAGAAGCAGAGGGACTTAGAAGCAAGATTGGGTTTTGATGTGAGTGCTGGTACTCGGCGTATGTTGAGCAGGTGCTGACTAACCAGATTAACTCTGCAGTGAAGAAAAGTTTGGACTGCTTACAGCTCCTAGTTTTGCTTTATGGCTGTGGGAAAGCATCTTATTTTCTCTCTCGTGAATATTATGTTGCTATCATCTGACCCAAAAGGATGTTGAAATGCTCAATCCATCAAGGCTTATAAAGTTGTCTGGCATCTTTTTATAAAAGACACTCTATAAAGGGTAGAACTGTAAATACCTGGGCTATTTCTGAGTCACCCATCCTCTCAATATCTGAGTATCTCTCCTGAAAAGTAACCACACAAAAACCCCTTCCTTTTTTGATCCGAAGGCTGTTATTGAGATTTATTTTCCCTTTAAATAAATTCCTTTGGGATTCTGCGCTCGCTATTGTGCTGTATGCCGTGGCCATTCAGAACCTAATAGCAGTTTCTGCTTTTCTTGAGACTGGCATCCCCTTATCATTTGAGCTGCGGAAGAGCCTCTGCAGGGAACAGAGCAAATCTGATGCCGTGTCCCGCAGCCATTGTTAGGATGCGATAGGCAGCCTAATGCAGTCTGGGGAGCAGCAGCGTGCCTCCGCGTCTTTGCTGATTCACCTCACAGCTCCTGCTTATTTCAAGTACTGCACAGGAACAGAGCTTCACGTTGCCTTCAAAATAGAGATAGGATGCCTTGAGCTACCGATAAGCTTACTCCTGCTTTAGAGACACACAGTTACAGACAGAAAAGTTCTTTTTGCATCCAGATTGGGACTTCAGCACTGGTATGACTTGAAGCGAGAGGGGCAACTTCCATCATATGTTTGTTAGGGTTTTCATACGTGAATGTCTAGTGTGTATTTGCATTCCTGTTTTGCCTGATTTTTACAATGTTTTATACACTGTGAGTTTCACGGTATTTTAATTGGAGTTGACAGTTGGGACTTTTTTTGTCCTGAACAAGCCTGGAGGAGAAGGGAAAGTAAAAATTAGGAATCACAAGTACTTCCTCCACCTTACTTGCAGTTAATGGCGAGGGGAACAATTATTGCACTGAGGCATGTGAAACAGAATGGCCATATTAAGGACATAAATGCAGGAGAAGAAACAAACAGGTCTCCAGCTAGACAGAGGTGGCATTGAGAGCTTTCTGTGTGGTTGTTGCTCAGCTCATGTCAGTCTCAAGAGCTCTTGTGCTGCCTTTCAGCTGCTATCGCTCGTTTGTATCATACCCGTTGAAAGAAAGCAGAGTTTTCAGACAGCAGCATGCAGTGGTCAGGACCCTACCACTGACGATCCAAACCAATTTTAAGGCAATGAGCATTTTAAAAACAAAAATCTGTTAGAGTGAATCTGCAGTGTTTCGTAACATTATGTGTATGTCTTCTATACCACTTGTTAGCCAGCTGTGTCTCTGAGAGACAAACAAATCACCCAGCCGTGCTTTCCAGCAAAGATTAAAGCAATTGTTATTCTTCAAATACCGATCAAGCTTATAAATCTTTTAAACTGAATTCAATATGGAAGGGAAAAGGTGCTTTGTTTGGTTCTACTTTCATTAATAAGTGGGCAAATTGTTTCTGACTGGGAACAGAATAATATCAAAACCCAAAGCATCCCCTCTGGAAAGAAAAAGCTAGTTTCTACTGAAAAGGAAGAGCAGAGGAACAAGTGCAGCACTGAATTTGCTCACTGGAACAATACACAGCCAGATACCTTAGAGTGGGGTTTAAAGACAAACTTGAGCTAATCTAAGACTGCACCTCCAAAACGGAGGGGGCAAGGGGAGACCTGTTTTCACTTGGGGTTGCTGTGGCCTTCCTTGCATGAGGACTCAGAATTGCTCAGCCTTGGAGTACGCTGATTTTGCCCCCTGGTCCAGCTGAAAACTAACATTGCCAGAAAAGAAAAAAGAACAAAGTTTAGTTTTCACTTGAATGAGTGAGACAGTCTGATGCAAGCAGGGCAATGCAGTTGGGAAGGCATTTGGGAGTGGGGGCACGGACCAGGACTAACCTCTGCCTGCAACACTGGTGTTCCCAATCAGCTTGAGCTGTGATATGTTAATATCCTTCAGCTAGTGCCCTCTCTGATCTAGGCACCCTTCAGATCTCAGGCAGGGAACACAGCTCCTAGGAAGACTCTGGAGGGTAAGAAATTTCAGAGCTTTATCAGAGTAAACTCTGTAGTAAGGGAATCTGACACACTGTAATCTGGAGCTCTTCCAATTTTCTGCACTTTACAGTTGTCTTTTAATATATAAATACCACCACATAACAAAATACAGTAGAGAGTGGCAGTGCGTAACATTTATATACTAGATATAATGGGGATATAACTGTGGGTGTCATAAAGATGCTTAAACAGCTTTGACATTTAAGTGATGGGATTGTAACCACACAGTTTCAATTACTAAAAAATGGACTGTAGGGGCTTTTTTCAGTTTTCTTTTCTGTAACTGTAGGACAGCTACAATTGCTCAAATGCCTTTAATGCCGTAATAAAGTTTAGATTTAAAGGTAAATTTTCGCTTTCTCAATACTACAAGTAACTACAATATTCCTACAGTGATTTTGGCCTTTGAATTACTGATGTGAACTGAACCTTATTCAGCTGGCCGTGGCTTTTGTTGGGCATTCAACAGCAGTACCGGGAGGAAGGCGCTCGCCCAGCAGGCAGCTCCCTCCAGCAGGCAGCTGGGAGGCTCTGCGTTACCTGCAGTCCAGCTCCAAGCTCTGGCACCTTCAGTCACCCTCTGGCTGCATCAGCTTCTCTGGGGACAGTGCCAAGGTCCTGATTCAGGCACACGTGTTAGGCTATGTGATACCCTCCTCTCCATAAAACTACCGAATATTCACATGTAATTCCCAGATAAAAGCCACAGTAAGTTTAAGCTAAATAAATTATACTGTGAAGAATTCATTTAACAGGCAAGGAGTTCAGGCTTTCTGCTTTTTTTGTAATGTTACTTGGCAGCATAGCCACAACCCAGGTAAAAATGACCATCAAAGCATTGATGCTTGGTATGATGCATTAGACAGGACGTAAACACTTATTCCATTGCTTAGTTATTAAAAATAAAGTTATGGGCTTTCTCATGGGGAGTGGCTCAGCTGCCTAGTCCAATGTGGGAATTGATTAGCATGTACAGTAACCAAAATACATTTTAATAACAAAAACCAGACTTCAGTTACTTGGGAAAACCACTGTAATTTAAAATTTTAATAGAAACACCTGTCTGAACATTTGTGTATTGTTCAGAGTAATGTGTGCCTAAAAGAATATTTTTCTTTAGTGGACAATTCACTTGCCCAAGAGAACCCGAAATACAAATCTGACGTAAAATGTCAAAGAGCACACAGGGTGGGAGTTAAGGCTCTTAGGTCAGTTATATGATTTCAGAAGGTTAATGTAATTCCATACAGAGGTTTCAAGTTTTTCACATGGACAAAGTTCATCTGAAGAAAACTCATAAGCCATACTATGAAGGAGTGCTAAGAGTCAAGAATTATTTCATGAAGGCCTTTCTTACTATTTTGATATTGCAGTAAAGTTAATATTGGAGAGGGAGCATAAGCTGGATGAGATGAAAGTTAGTAATGAAGCAGTATCTGAAATGGGGAGCTAGCTGGATCCTCCAGGTCATTCCTGCAGGAACGGCATATGAAAGGCAAGCTCTCTGCAGAGAGTCTTCTGCGTGTGTTCACGCAAGATTGACGTGCTCAAGTGACTCCGTGGCTTGCAAGTGCACAGGCTACATGTGTCTCACAGACTGCTACTGATCATCACCCGCTGCTTTGGACGCCCCAGCGTGCGTGTCTTCAGGTTGTGCCGTCACTAATGTGAAAGCACAAAGTGTCCAGCATTAGAGCTGATGCAGATGAGCACTCAAAAGATGCAGATAAAGTCTGTGACTTTAAACAAATGCTGTAGTTTCCTCGTATCTTTCTGATGATAGGAGACACGTTAGGGTTCTTGTTTGAACAGTGCGCCAGGAGAGATGATCAGGTTTCACTCGTTTAGTTTATATTACCTAGGAGACGAGCAGTTTCCATTTTCAAGGCTTAAAGGAGTAACTCCCTTTCTCGGACATGAATCGTTGATTGTTAATGCCACTAGAAACCTGGGGTCCAGCTGTAATCATTCACTGAGACGCAGGTAAGTTAGAGTTTCTTGTTATAAAATATAGTTTTACCAAGTCAAACAGGCTTGATAATAGCCTTGTGAAAGTGTCCCATCAGCCAGCATAAAACACAGATATAATTCTCTTTTCATCACACTTGCAGTACTTTGTAACTACTAAAGAGTTACAAACTGTAGTGTAGCCATTGACCACTGCTTGTTCAAGTGGAAATCTTTTGACTTTGTCAATTCATTTTTTTTTACGAGTTGACTAAAGCGTTACAGCAGTAGCGTAACAACAGTAGCATGAATGAAGCAGTAATACTTAGTAATGTTTAAGATCATTTGCTGCAGAGGGAGTTTTTGTTTACAGCAGGAGAGCATGGGAGACATGGGTTATCTGTTTGGCACGAAGGTGATGAGAAATGCAGTAGTAGTTGTGTGGGCGAAATATAGACATCATGACTGCAAAAAAAATTAAGTCATTTTGGCTACTTCTGAGTTTAATTTTTTTTAATTACACAGTTTACCAAAGTAACAAAGAAAACAGTGAACTGTGTCTGCCCTCTCTCAAAATCCATTCATTGCTGTGGAGGAGAGACCACAGCAATTAGCAGCTGGCAAAGCATCACACTCAGCAGCTGCTGGGTTATTAAGTTGTGTTTGCGGTTTCCCTAAATACAAAATGAGACGGGATTTTGCCACCACTGGCTGTAAAAAAAGAATGCCAAGCGTGCTTAAGGTTACAAAGCCTACTGAAGATGTAGTTTGTAAGTGATATTTTCAGAGAAGTGAATGTCGGGCAGCTAAGGTCCTGAAACCCAGAGAGGAAGGAGATTTGTCCCAAGCCACTCAGGAAGCCAATATGAAAGTCAGGGGTAAAAGCCAAACCAACCAGCTCTGGTCTAGTGCTAAATGACCAGATGAGCCCTCTTCCATCTAGTCTTTTCCTTCCTGTAGCCAGTGGCAAATAAATATCTAGGCTGATGTTTTTACACACCATTTGTGTATTTTAAGCGCTATTTAATTGTTTGTGGAATTCTACTTTTGGTATGACTTATCACAGTACCCAGAGGTTTACCTCACTATGTAAAAAAGGGCATATTTCTTGCTCTGAGGAGTTAAAAGTTAATAATAGGCATGAAGTAGTGTGAGGTTAGAATCAGTAAGCTAAGGAAGATGAAAGCAAGGGACCGGGCTATGAGAAACCACGGCTTTTTTCTTAGCTCTGCCTCTGATGTTCTGGGTGATGCTGGATAAACCACATCACCTCTCTGGTGGACATCACCCCCTCCACAGCACTTGTTTTCTCTGTCCAGACTGTTGATGCTTTGAGGTGAGGACGCCATTTCTTATTACGTGTTAATGAAGAGTTTATACCAATGAAGTTCAATCTAAAGCATCTATAGATTACTTTTCGACAATCTGTGAAAGAAGAACAAGCTACTGCCAGTACGTTTACATCTGCCATTCAGGGGCCTCCACTCCCACTGGAAGTGTCTGAAGGATGAAATAGGTGGGAAACCTTTGGCTCAGGTCAGCCTGAGAACCATGGAGTCTGCTGCACTACCACCAGCAGTGGTTGTGGCAGAAGTGAACAGCTTGGCCAGCACGCAGACCGGGAGGGCTGTGTTTGCTCATGGGTTGTCAAGCCTCACCTGGCTTGTTTCTGAAAAGCCTTAAAAAGCAATGAGTTACAATATGATGTTGATGTTACAGCTGTACTTATTTGATGATAAGAGATGGGTTGTCTGAACATGGAAAGGTTAATTTTTATGACCTCTGTTTTCTCTTGTTGGCTTTTTCAAAAGGACCTGGAAATCACCTTATATTGGCATTTTCACTGCTGAACAAGAAACAAAGGCATTGCAAGGTTAGTGACTTGTAGCAATAGTTTTTCAGCTCCTATTACAGATGTGCAACAGTTTGAATAGCTGGTGCACGTGCAGCTTGGTAGGGTGACTTTGAATGGAGTTATACTGTACCTTGGTGTTCCCAGGAGGTTTCCTGCTCCCTCTTCTTCTGTAGCAGAGCACTGGAATAGATGCACCACGCTGGAGTGGGGTGTGGGGGCTAGGGGAGCTTCCATCAATTTAAAAGCAGACTGAAAAAACATCTGTCAGAAGAGTATATGCACAACGAAGCCTTCTTAGGGCCAGAGAATGAAGCAAATCTGTTTTTCAGCCTGTGGACCTGACACCTCTGGTAGTCAGTAAGGAAGCAGTGGACAGTCCATGAAACAAGCACAAAGACTCAGCAAACGGATGCACACTTCCTTATATCAGCAAACAAAGGAAATAAGGGGAAAATGCAGATAAAAAATGAACGTCTGAAGTTAAGCTTCATTATTTGTTTGGTTGTTTATGGAAACCATTGTACCAGGGCTTTTTTTTTCCTTTTCCTCGTAACACTGACATGATCCTTGGTGTTTAAAAAAAAAAAGTGCTGCAATGATGTTTTGATTAAATTCTAAAAAAATGGAGAGGATGAACTCTCAAGATTGTTACCAACTCTGCTTTTTTATGATCCTATATCCTTCTCTGTGATTCTCTACTTCTGCTCTCTGCTTTATTATCTTTGCTGCTATTTATGGTTCTCTTTCTTCCTGTCAAAAAAAAAAAAAAAAAAAGGTAAGTTGTAGGTGCAGCAAAATACTCCCATTAGGAATGTTTATATCAGAAAAAGAAAGTGTTTTTCCATCTCTCAGCCTGTGAGGATAATTCAGCTTGCTTGTGCAGAATTCATAGATCCATTGTTCCCAGGCTTGTGTTCTTTCTGTTATTTCTCACCGTTCCATCTCCATTTCCCGTAATACTGCACCTTCTTCCTGTAATTTGCCTGCTCTCTGAGCTCCAAGCTGCCTGCCCTCTTTGTGCCCCTAACACTTTAGATGCTTTCCCCACTTCCTCTCTACTTAGTCAGTTTGTTCTAGCATTTTCTTACTTCCCCCCCCCTCCATTTTCCTCTGCACAAAGATACCTTTTCTGCTTTTAAAGTAATTAAATTAGCAGAGCTGATTGAAATCTAGGTGAACTAATTCTCTGAGCAACTCTGCTTTTCAATGGATGCATTACTCAATGCACATTAGCCAACATACTGAATGACAGAAATGATTATTTGATGAATATATTCAACAACAATAGCATTATTCAAACACTTCACTCAATAAATTACATTCAGCACACTCAGAAGTTAATGATGCATTCAGGTTGCTCTATTTGCTCAGCAGAGCATGTGTGCAGCCTTAAGGGGGGGATCCAAGCCACTGGTATGTCTGAGGGAAGCAGGGGGTATGGAGGGTTTTCTGGTCACTTGTGTCTCTAGTGAACAGGACAAGGTGTGCCTGTGTTGGTGGTGGGGGGTGTTTAAGTCACATCTAGGGAATAAATGATGTATATGAGGAGGAAGAGAGATTACCTGCTCCATTTCCTGGCTGGTAGTAGAAGCAGCCCAGGAACTTGTTTTCATGCTCATCCCTGGTACTTCAGCTAGAAAAAGAGTACAACAAATCAACGTATCTCTAAGCTTCAGCTTCTGTCCAAGTTGGGGTGTGCGTGTGTGTATGTGTATGGAGCAGGGAGTTGAAGTAAATCTAACCTCAAATTCCCTGCTCCATTCAACTTTTTCTTGAGCACTTGTTTAAGACTCTTGTGTGCGTCCTTTGTAATTTCCAATAGAGGCTAAGTCTTTTTGTGGTCTTTATTTCCACAGTGCCAAATAGATTCCCCCTTTGACCCTTTTGTTGGTTTTTAAACCTTTAAGTCATTTAATTGTTAGCCGCAACACTGGACATCACCTTGATGCAAATCGATGTCATCTACATTTTCCACAATCTACTCAATTTCTTTAGCCGTTTCCCTTCTTGAGTTCCTTTGATACGTTCTGCACAAAATGAACCTCCTCCGAATGCTAAGGTTGAAATCTCTCTTTGGCTACAAGGATCTGGATCACATTTTTGCCTCTCTTGTCCTTACGTTAGTCAAAATATAATTTTGCTAAAGCGTCATGCCCTGACACTATTCCTGGCATCTGCTTCCCCATGTACTGCCACTTCTAGAAGTGTTACAAAACCTCATACCAGTGTCATCTTTTGCCTACTGCTCAGTTGTGTGCTCACTTGAAGATCTATCTTCTTTTTGTTGTCTGAATCCTCACCTTTCCCTGAATTTCATACAGCCCATATAATGTCTTTGTCTTCTCTAGCCTCAGCTCACTTAACCTTTCATCAGTCTGTGCCTCTGCTGTTCCATGAAGTCAATTATCTCTTCTTCATCTGGAAAGTAACTCCTTAGCTTTGAAGTCCATTTTATTTTTTCCATTCCATATGTTCTTTGCAACGCTTCAGTGAATTAATTGTGTTTTCAAAGTATACAAAAGCATCAGTTAACATCCACAATCTTCTATAGCAACAGTGGTGCAAAAAGCAAACATAACCTTTCAAAGGCACATTTGCAGCTCCTTTGAACAGAGGAGCTGTGCTGGTTACAGCCCAAACAATATGTACTTGGTTTGTGTGGCCAGGTTTTGGTAGCGGGGGGGACTACAGGGGTGGCTTCTGTGAGAAACTGCTAGAGGCTTCCCCTGTGTCTGATACAGCCAATACCAGCTGGCTCCAAGACGGACCCACCGCTGGCCAAGGCTGAGCCCATCAGCGCCGGTGGTAGCGCCTCTGGGATAACATATTTAAGAAGGGGAAAAAAACCCCCCTGCAACAGCAACTGCAGCCAGAGAGAGGAGTGAGAATACATGAGAGAAACAACCCTGCAGACACCAAGGTCAGTGAAGGAGGGGGAGGAGGTGGTCCAGGAGCCAGAGCAGAGATTCACCTGCAGCCCATGGAGGTCCATGGTGGAGCAGATATCCACCTGCAGCCCGGGGAGGACCCTGAGCCGGAGCAGGTGGATGCCCGAAGGAGGCTGTGACCCCGTGGGAAGCCCACGCTGGAGCAGGCTCCTGGCAGGACCTGTGGACGCATGGAGCAAGAGGCACCCATGCTGGAGCAGGTTTGCTGGCAGGACTTGTGACCCCGTGGGGGACCCACGCTGGAGCAGTCTGTTCCTGAAGGACTGCACCCTGTGGAAGGGACCCACGTTGGAGCAGTTCATGAAGAACTGTAGCCCGTGGGAAGGACCCACGTTGGAGAAGCTCATGGAGGACTGTCTCCCATGGGAGGGACCCCACGCTGGAGCAGGGGAAGGGTGTGAGGAGTCCTCCCCCTGAGGAGGAAGGAGCGGCAGAGACAACATGTGATGAACTGACCGCAACCCCCATTCCCTGTCCCCCTGTGCTGCTCGGGGGGAGGAGGTAGAGAAAAATCAGGGGTGAAGTTAAGCCCAGGAAGAAGGGAGGGGTGGGGGAAGGTGTTTTAAGATTTGGTTTTATTTCTCATTATCCTACTCTGATTTGATTGTTAATAAATCAAATTAGGTTTTTTTCCCCAAGTCGAGTCTGTTTTGCCTATGATGGTAACTGCTGAGTGATCTCTCCCTGTCCTTATCTTGACCCATGAGCCTTTCATTATATTTTCTCTCCCCTGTCCAGCAGAGGAGGGGGAGTGATAGAGCAGCTTTGGTGGGCAGCTGGCGTCCAGCCAGGGCCAACGCACCACAATAATACCACGAAAGAGGCTCTGTGGCCCTTTAGGCTTGTGGTTGAATGTTGTCCTATACAACCATTTCTCAATATCATGTGGAGACTGCAAGTAGAAAAATATAACCAAAGCTCTGCAGACTTCTGGCTGCAGAAGCACCGCTGACCACAAGACCTGCCCTGCAGTCCTTTAATAAATTTCAGTTTCTCATCAACAGAGCACACAGACCAGGAGCCATCTTTAGTCCTGTGAAATCCCTCCTGCCTCACTGTCAGACTTCTAGGTACCAGAATGTGTTGCCGTCTTTCAAAATAGGTTTGCAGGAATTTCATCCATCCGATCTTCTGGCTGGCTAGAATTTGCCCGTTGGTTAGGATCTTCTGGAGATTTTAGTCAAATCCTTGATCCCCATTTTCTTTCAGCAGGACTTTCTTTTCCCCTTCACATCCTTCTCCTCAACGTGGGATTGGCAAAAGCTGGTGTAAAGTTGTTCTTTACTAATCCCTCTTGCTGCTCAGGTAAGGAAGTAGCAGCTCAGCTTTGGGAAAAGAAACCTCAAAGTAAATTTCTCAGTCTGTATTTAGGTATCTCCATGGCCTGATTTCCACCAGTGTTGGTTCCCACTGATTTTTGTGCCTTGCTGGTGACCCAGCATATCTTTAATTTCTGTCCTGACTTGTTCAGCTGGAGACTCAGAACTGGTGTAACTCCAGTCATGGATTGATAGGTGACATTAAGCTTTTTACATTAGAAAGGAATGGTGCAGTTCTTACGACCATTAGCAAAAGCCCACTCACAGCCGTACTCGTTTTCCACAGAATAACAAAATTCACTCTGCTCTTCTAAAGTGCTTGTGGACATCTTAAAATCCTAGGAAAGGCCTTTTGAGATTTTCCTTCAAATCTGCTCCAGAGGACAGCTCATCCACAAGATGTGTTCATACACGTTAATATTCATGCTTGCTCATGTGAATGCTTAGTTTCCTTGCCTGTGCTTTATTACACAGTAGTATCTTCATGCTTTGCTATTCAGCTCCTTTGAGACCGATGTATTGACTGTGTATTACTTATCTAGAAAGCATTAAAGCCCATGTGCAGACATGGAGGACAGAAATAGCTCTTTAATGACAAAGTCACCACCCTGCCAAACATATTTAAAAGCATATAAGCATATGTCTGATAGGATATAAGCCAACTGATATTCCCCTGTTATTCTTTTTTACTTGCAGCATAAAGGAGTAGCTCGGTAACCATTCTTCGTGAGAACACCTTTTTTTAAACATCCTTCCCAGTATAAATCAGCAATATATTCATTTCTGCAGCTGTCCCTCAGCTCCTCAAGTAAGTCACCAGCTCTAATGGTAGCAATGCAGGAATACCCAAATAGGCAAATAACCTTGTTTTCCAGCAGAAGTCTGGCCACAGGCAGAGGTCACGATGGGCTGCAGAATCAAGGGACAGCAATAGTAGTACTGAGCTTTCCATCTGTGTTGAGCTTTGTGATGCTGTGGCCCGATTACTACTCATATTCAAACTTGCCAGTTGATGAACTTGTTCATACATCAGTACTAACTGCACCTCTGGCAGTGGCAGCGGGATTTGCATGTGCCACTGCAGCCACAGAGGGGTACATCTCTCCTGCTAGGCAGAGCTTGCAGGAGCAGTGGCTGGGATGAGGACATTAAAAGATAGAACACACAGATCTGGACACTTCTCAGATTTCCCTCCTTATGTCTCCCAGCCATTCTGTGTCCTGGGAATACATCTACTTTTTGCTCTTACAAAACAAAGGAGCTTGCTATCCTATGCATACTATACATACCCATGCAGACCTCAGAGGTGGGGCCAGGTGAGAAGGTGACTGTATGCTCTTGGTGGTTATCTCAGGTCATCTTTTGACTTTGAGGAGAGTCTGGCTGCCAATGGCTCCTTAGGCAGCTCTTCCAAAAGAAGTGTTCCACAGTTAGGACAGGGGAAGGCTTGTGCGGAAAAGAAACTATAAAATAAAAACATTTTTGGAGTAAAGTATAGTGCATTTCTTAAATGATAAGAAATACAACAAAGAAAATCCAATGAAGCAGGACAGGATTTAACATATTACACAAGTTTACCGGGAAGTTGGACCACAGACAAAAAGAAAACAATTTGCATTTTGGTAGTGAACTTATGGGACACATGGCTCCTATACATAAATTTGAAAGCGAAATCTGATTTGACTGTGCTTAGTATTTGCATAACTGACAGGGCTAAGTTGAGTGTACCTCAGTGGTAGAGTGCTAGCCTGAACTTGCCAGAGAAAGCTCTACCTGACGCTCAGGAGACCCTTGGGAAGAACAGGCACATTTAGTTGCAGCAGACAGTTTAACAGAACAATTAGGCTTCAGCTTAATTGACAAAATCTATTTTAACAGCAAATAAATTTTGTGTAATAGCCTCAGAAGGTACAAATTATCAGAACTAAGAGCAGTTTCTTGCTGTTGTTTTCCTTTTTAAATGCTTAATAATTTTAAATTGCTTCAGCTACCTGTTCTATTTCACCTTGAATGTTTACATCTCATTTTTCTTCACCCAGGAGTAAGCATCTCTCTGATCTTGTGTTTCTTTGATACAGCATTTCCTTCTTTCCTTGAGGAGAAAAATGAGCTGGGGATTCCTATGTGATCTACTGAGTGGAGTGAATAAATATTCAACAGGAATTGGAAGAATATGGGTAGCAGTTGCATTCATATTCCGCTTACTGGTTTACGTTGCGGCTGCAGAAAGCATCTGGAAATATGAACACGATGAATTTGAATGCAATATCAGGCAGCCTGGTTGTGAAAACGTCTGCTTTGACCATTTTTTCCCCATCTCCCATATCAGACTTTGGGCTTTGCAATTAATCATGGTTTCCACCCCTTCACTCTTGGTTGTTTTTCATGTTGCTTACCGAGAGAACAGAGAGAAACACCACAACCAGAAATTTTATAAAAGTCCAGGAGAGATAGATGGTGGATTGCTGTGCACTTACCTCACCAGCCTTATTTTAAAAACAGGATTTGAAATAGTTTTTCTTGTTCTGTTTTATAAATTGTATGATGGATTCAAAGTACCACGTCTCGTGAAATGTGACATAAGACCATGTCCCAATACGGTAGACTGCTATATTTCCAAACCCACAGAGAAGATGATTTTCCTCTATTTTCTGGTGGCAACTTCCTGCCTGTGCATTGTATTAAATCTAAGTGAATTGAGCTACCTCAGTTTCAAATACTCCATAAAATGTTATCTGAAGAGGTACATCAAGGCTCAAAAAGTGATTGCCACAAACCAGAAATCATCAGTCACAACAGACCGGCAACTGCAGGACGGTTCCACAACAGCTCCCCGTCCTTGCCTCTGCATATACAAGACAAATGTGGAAAAAAGCTCCCTGTTGACTTGAAAGAAGGTGGTCAGAGACCACCTTCCCATTACACAAGCTGTATTTGACAAATTGCTTTTCCAATCAATGCTTGACAGAACTGAAAGGATAGTTATGTAGGAAATACTTTTTCTCTATTAGTTCCCCCTTACTTGAGTGGATAAATTCAGTTGCATTATGTGCGTTATACACAGAATCAGCTAGATCTGTTCATGTTGAAACAAGAGGTGTAGAAGTCTGAAAATTCCATTAAGTTTTAGTATAAACACAGATGCTTATGATAAATCATGCTGAAACAATTGCTCAAACAGTTGTGTTTTGAATACTGCACAGAATTGCTTTGGTACAAGCAAGAAGAGGCTGTTTACATGCAGAGTTGGAAGAACCTGGGATTAAGAGACTGAACAGGAAGGGGATGTACAGCATTTGTCAAGCAGGTGGATCCAATAGCTGTTGAAACAGCAGTTGGAAAGTGCTGGCATACAGTGGCTGCTGGTGTCTTGTGAGCTGGATGGTCACAAGCCCCTTCCACTGGACTACTGTAAAACATCTCAAAAAAAGAAAAAATAATACGAGGTAGACACATCTAGTTTAGCCCATGGTGATAAAGACAGACCTGGTTATTTAGCTATTTGTGGAGCACCTCCTTCTGGAGGTATTTGAGCCCTTTACATTTTTTAGGGTATTCATCATCAGAACGCATCCCATAAGAAAAGGTACTTGCTCACACTTGTGCAGACAGAGTACAGAGTTAACTCCTAGTCACCTGCCCTGAGCAGCTCCCGAGTCAATTAGACTTTTTTTCTGCTCTGTGGCTGTGGCATTTAAGGGAAAAGATCATTCCCAATTCCCTAGGATCTGGGTAGAGAAATGTAGACTGCACAATACGGCAAAACAGTAGCCAGCATCTAGTATTCAGAAGCCTGGAATCTGGTCCCTTTAGTAAGACTGAAAGTACTGCTACTCCTTCAGTAGATTTCCCTGCCATAGAAGAACACGTGAAATCTAAAAATACAAAAAGCCTCCAGTAGAAACAAAGTAGAAGGAACCACCTATTCCCTCCCCCCAAATTTCAGAATCTCTCTTAAACACCATGCATCTCTGCTCTTTGTTATGTGTGTCACTTGGAGTAACAGGAAAGGGACAAAAATTAGCTAAGATGTGTCTTCTGTTGAACTTAGACTTCTGAGACCACAGAAATTAAGTACCTAAAAAGACTTATTTCAGGGTAGTGTTGTTCTCTTTCCATTGCTGGGATGAAAGACCTTCGGACATACATCACTACTGAGCCTGATCAAAACACACCCTTCAGAGAAAAACACAGCCTGCAATAAGCAGAGCTACCTGAATGTTGAACTGATTTTATTGTTCAATGCCAGGGTAAAGAGAAGGAAACAGTAGCAAAAGCATGTTAACTATTACTGCTGCCTGAATGTTGAACCAATTTTATTGTTTGTGCCAGGATAAAGAGGAGGAAACAGTAGCAAAAGCACATTAACTATTTTTTCACTCTAAAAACCCCCAGCTTTGGTTACGAAGTATTACTTTTATGACTACTGGGGTAGCAGTTACAGAATTAACTTTAAGAACTAATGAATAAACTATGTGCTTTTGGCTGTGATTTTCAAGCTTTTTTGCTAAAATAAACCTGCTTTTATAAAAGGTGAAAATACATTTGCTGCTGTTGAACTTAACAGCAACAGCAGTCTCTCAGACACTAGCTTGCCAGCTTGTGGCCAGTTAAAGTTTTACATCTCGAGTGATGCTGAATCTGTGTGTATATTGAGACAATGGGCTTTACACAATTCACAACATTTTCTGTTAAATCTCTACATATACAGAATGGTGCTCATGACAGAAATGCAGTTAGAAACTCTTTTGCAGCTACCAGACAAAATCCACCAAGCAGTGCATGAAGCAAACCATTGCCCATCAGTCCTGTGATGGGCATCAAACTGCCACAGTTTGAGTAACTGAGAACAAAAGCCAAAATTATCTTGGCCCTTTTGTGCCCTAATGCATCATTTTTTAAGACAATGGCAACACTGTCAAAATAAAAAAATGCTTCCAAAATGACTGCTTTTAATTATTGAGGACAGATTTTAAGACAGCATGTTAACAAAAAAAGTATTTATCCATTTTTTTTAAAGCAAGGTTTATTTGAGAGAAAATGAAGAGAAGCAAACACAGTTTAGCCAACACAGGTTTCTGATTAAATTTGTGCATTAGCTGCTCTCTAATAGAAAAATTATGTTAAGTCAGGACTTGAAGGGTTTTAGAGCATCCCTTAAAGCTCTGTGGCTGGTCAGAGCTTCCCACTTAGACCAAAAATTTTCCTGTGAAACAAGAACTTCAATTCTTTGGAATGTATATTCAAGGTTTTATTTCTAATTCCTATCTTTAACAGCCATGAAATGATAAATAAATCCCAAAATCAACAGGTTTCAAGTCTCGGAGGATAATTCAGTTTTGACAAAGCCAGTACCTTACATGAGAAATATTCTGAAAAATTATTATGGACCAACTCTGTGTAACCCGACTCACTCATAGCAAACAGCCAGGTGGCTTTTACACCATGTGCTGCAAAATTAGAGGAGTGTTTGACAGAGCCACTAATGAAAAGGAAACAAGCATCACACAAGGCAGCTCTGTCAGATTTTACTTAACCTGAGAGAACAAACTCATCCACTTTCTGAACCGCTGCTCTTGGCCAGCACCTGGTCTTTTACTGGCTCCTTCCCTTCCACAGCCCTTTCCCTGCCTTTACAGTCCTTTGTGCTCCAGTTTAAGTTTCACTCATCCATCCATTCCTGAAGTCGTTTGCTCTTACATTTTTGTTTCAAATGAGTTTGTAGACTCGGTCTCTAAACTAAAGGTTTAAGGGCTTTTTTGTGTATTCCACTTTCAATTCACACAGACAAAAAAAAAAAAAAAAAAAAAAAAAAAAGCAAGTGCTATGTTTTTTTCTTTTAAAAATGTTTTTATGTACAGTCTCCTCAATCACGTACCAATTGGTAGGAAGCTGACCTGAGCCCATACTGTAATGGAAAAATAACACGATCACTCCATGCACATTCATACAAAAATATTTACCTCATTCATATTTCAAAACATCTCTGCAGACATTAAAAGATCCAAACCGTATATAGATCCTCATCATCTTTAAAACCCAAGTAATGTCCTTGCCTTGCGACAGACGAGGTTTGGAAAAAGTCACAGAAAAAAGCAGGCGCAAGCAGGAGCTGCTGCCCCAACTCCTCTTCAGTGAGCAACTCTAGCCCTGGTGGCCTAAACCTCAGGGTAGCGTGCCTGTGCAGGCCCGTGGGAGCCCCAACCACACTAATTCTTTGGCACAGAAACTAATTGCAAGAATATAGCCAACCACTATTCCTCACCTGAGCCAATGACTGTTTTCAGTGTTAATTTTAAAAGCATCGCTCCGTCGCTATCCAACAGCTGTAGACAGGAGATGCCAGAACACTCCAGGACCAACAGTCCCCCCATCCCACTGAGAACAACCACCCCAAAACATGTGAGGACAAACCCACTACTCCTATTTACACTGAATTAGGGCTCAGACAATGTAAGATTTCTTTATAAACATAGTTAACCACAAGAGAGGCTGACTGCCAGTTTAAAGTTGTCTTTCAATCACAAAACAGTCTGTACTCTGCATGCAGGCTCGATTTGGTTGCCTCCCCATCAGCAACAACTGCTGCTTTAGTCAGCGCATTCCTGATGGTGACAAGGGGTTTAAAAGAAAGCGCCTTTGCTCAAATGCACCACAGTTCATGGGTGACATGTCTGGAAGACAGAGACACAGAGCAAGGAGATAGGGGAGAAGACAGAGAGGGACCGGGCAGCGGGGCAGGGGCCGGCAGCACCCATGGGTGTCAGGGCACCCCGCAAGCTGAGGTGTTGCTGGTAGAGCTGGGCTCGGCCACCCTGGAGCCCCATCCCACCCGGCAGCCCCAAGGGCAGGGGTATGGCCCCAGGCTCCGGAGGACCTGGCAGCCCAGGCATGCTGCCACAGCTATAGCAGGAAGTATTGTACATCACTCAAGGTAAAATATCTAAATGCAGATAACCAATTTATTTCCTCAGGAAATTTTCTAGTGCCCTCTGCAGTCCATGACATTTTAAATCAGACCCTGCCTTCGGTCCCCCACTTTAAGTTTAAAATACTTTTTTTAAAAAGGAAAAAAAATACCATACTAGCTTACCTGTTGCACAGGCTGCAAGTACCCACCTAAAAGGGAGTGTGCCATGGAGGGCACTGACTATACTGGCACAGCACCCACTTTAATTGGATTAACTGGGATAAGAATGAGACAATATTAAAAATTTCATTCTCAGAAATTCAGACCCTACATTCGGATCCAAACCAGAAATTATTTCCTGGATATTTATGACATTGGAATTTTTTTCCCTTTTTTTTTTTTTTTTTAAATAGCATTCTAGTATAGCACTGTGTAGCTAAATAGTTGTATGCTATTCTCAGTCTGAAAACTGAAAATGATGCAGTATCTACAATCAGGAACTTCAATGTTGAAACTATTTAACTTACACAACACAAAAAGATATCTTCTAAAAATTAACAGTTGTGAGGTCTATCGACAGTGACTGCAGTGGTTAGGCACATCTGAAAGCAAGAGGTTTCAGGTGAGCTTTGTGGATCCCCTCCAGAGGAGATTCTTTGCCCTCTTCTCCCCTGCAGAAGATTCCCTCTACAATCACCGTGGCTCGCATCCAAGAGCAACTCCATCCAGGGAGACCACGCAGCCTCTGGTAGGTAGAACGTGGCATCATGTGCTTACAATTATAATGATCTCTCCTAGAGTTAAAACACAAGGATTTGTTTTGGTTTTATCATTCTCAGACTGCACCTTTGATTTACTAACTTGGCAGAATTACCAGTTTAGTCACCTGGGAGGGATCAAAAGCAAGAGGAGCAAACAGGCTCTGTTCAAATGGAAGCACGGGCTTTCTGAGAACGTATGCAATTTAGCACTGGACAGCAAACCAAGGGCTATGCCCAAGCTGAAATGCAGTTGCCTTTCCGCTTTTTCATACATAATCCTCACTCTCACAACAAGTCACTTCATTTGGTTGTAGGAATGTGCCCTCTGCATTGATATTCAAGTAAACTGTCAAAGATTCCAGGTGAATAGCTTAAAAGCAATCAAGTGTAGCATTTAATGCAAAGCTTTACATGGCAAGACAAGTTCATAGAAAAAAAATCAAGCCAATCTCTCCCAAGATAAAGACTATTTTATATTACTGAAGGTAGGTCACATCCAGTAATGAGAATAATCCAAGAAAAATTTTTGGTACCACACAATCCAGCTGGCTTGTCCCATCCGAGTTAAGCATAATCATAAATGAAAACCAACGTCGTAGATTCCTGGGTACCGACAGCTCCCACCAATGCATTCAGGCTTTTGGTTACTCAACAAACTGGATACCTGTCGTTTCGGTTAGCAGCATACAGAGAAATCGCTCCAATCCCGGGTACTACCAGCAGCACCACTTCTGAGGCTCGTTCCAGTGTGGAAAAGAGAGAGGTGGCAAGAGTGCTGCCAGGTACAGTCAGCAAGAGGCAGATAGAGCGCGGAGGGAGCCTATGCCATCAATAGAGCACAACCACCGAGTTTGTCTGTAAGATCACAATCTCACTTCCCTTTCAGAAAGTGCCTTGTTTATTCAGTTTTTAACGGTATGGCATAAGGACTCACGTATTTTATAGATAGATACCAAACTGGTATTATCAAAATAAACCATCTGTTTTATAAACCCACTATTTACAAAAATGGTTTCTGAAGTTTTTTTGTTTTGTTTTTTTAACAAAAATTAAACTATACACCAATCTAAGTTACAGAAACAAAAATAACCTTTATAAGATCACATGTATAAAACAAGAAATGAAATGTGATTTTATTTAAGGCAATACTGGGCTACTTCACAAATCACCACCTCAAATATATACACTGCTCCACACTACTAATTTTCTATCACATTCACAACGGATTCTTTAATACCAAATATTGTTTTAAATCTCCAATGTAGCAAACTATTTTTATTCACATTTCCATTTTTATTATGGAATCATAAATGCTTTGTATCCAATTAAAAGCAATGAAAAATGTAGCTATAAGAAAACTATTATATTTATGTTAACTACATATGAGTATCATCCATAGATACTGGATGTTAAAATTTACAAAAATGAGACTGTGTCAGTACATTTAACCTACGAAATGTGATCTTATCCAGCTCCTCTCCTGTAAATAAATGCTTTATGCAAAATAAACTGGATATGGCAGACTTAGCTAGTTTTAGTTCAAAAGTTCTTAATTTAAAATGATTAAAGGACAGTTTTAAAAACTTGCTCACTTAGTTACAAATTAAAATTCCGAATATAAATGTGTCATTTAATAGTTTAGACTTACAGACTGCTGGTGGCAGCAAATGATTTACAATAATAAATATATACAAAAAAAAAAAACATATCTACAAATAAAGAGTACTGTTATACATGAGCAGTGACCTGGTGAAAGATACCAATCACAGACAACTCACAAAGATTTAGTTCATGGAAAGGACAATCTGATAGAAAGTTGAGGTTTTGATCAAGTATTTACAAAACTGAAGCAATTACTCTGTTCTTCAAGTCCCATAGGGATAAAAACAAATAAGAAATTTACATGACTCATGTCATGCTTTTTGCTAGATTAAATCACTTCAAAATAAAAGAGCTCCACAGTTACTAGCATGCTTGATGGCTTCCTATTCAAAATAAACATTATTACAGGTCATGGTTAAACACATTAGGTTTTCAGTATTTTGACTCCCCTTCTTCGGTACCCATAACAATTACTTTTGCAGCTGTAACCTCTCGACTATCCTCCCAACGTTCTTCGAGCTTTCTCAGACTGACAATAGGTTTCATTTCCTGAAGTTGCTTCAACACACGCTCAGTGCAGTCTTTAAGAGTCTTGTCTAAAACTATCTTTACATTATCACCACATGGAAGCCGTGATGGGTTGGCAAACGGTACAAGGGTTTCAGTTTCAGAACATGACCAAGTGACATTATTACTTGCTATGGAGGTCTTCTCGTTGGATTTTCGCAAGTTTGAATGGGATCCTTTTTTGGTTCCGCTGCTATGGTAGTCTCTTTCAGTGTTTTTCTTTTGCTTCACAGCAGACTCTTCAAGGAACTTGAGGAATGATACTTCAAAACCCATTGGCTTAAATGAGCTCCAGTCAAAAGCTGCAGGTTGCTCTTCGGCCGTTTGAATGGCGACAGCAGTCTCTTCCTCCCTGTGCATGCTACTCACGTCAACGGGCAGTACTTCCTCAGTTTTTTCGGCTCTCCTCCTCTTATTCTGAGATACATTTTTTTCTTTGTTTGCTCTTTTTAAGTTGTTTGATTTTTGCTTTTCTGAGGGGCAGGAGCTGGTCTCCTGCAAGTCATTATTTACACTGGAAGAGACTTTTGCTTGATTTTCAGCACTTGAACAATCCTCGTTAATCAGTTTAGTAATGAATAGCTCTGTCAGTTCATCCACTTCATCCTTCTCACCTTTTTCAGTTTCCTTTTGTGGTAACGTAGATGTGCTTGAATCATTATTGCTCGCTATCAAACTCGGTTCAGGCTCTTTCACATCACTTTTTTTATCAGTCTCCTCTTGCTCACAAGAGCCTTCCTTTACTTGTGAGACAGAGTGCTTTTTAGATACAATAAGAAGATTTCTGTGTTGGGAAGTAAATGCTTTGGACAGCTTGTGACATTTGTAATGCCTTATTATGTTACTTTCGCTTGTAACTACAGATGAACATCCCTTTATCATACATGGATACTGAGTGATGAACCTGCTCGTGCATTCTGATAAGGCATCGTTTCTAGCCTTTATTGAATAGACGTGCTTGCCGCGTTTCAGTGAATAAGCCTTATTTTCTTGAACTTGTATTCCTTTTGAGTTTTTGTTTTCCAAGTTCACGTTTTTCTTTCGTTTTGTTTTCACTGACAGCCTGTTACCTTCTTTTCCTGATCTGTTTTTCAGTCCTCTCTGTTTGGACTTCAATGGTTTCTCCTGATTTGCTTTGCTTGAAATGTTTTCTTGACCTGGTGTCAGTCTCCTGGGTCTTATTAGATGATCTTTATGCTTGTCATTGTGTTTGTTAAAAATATGCCTCAAGAGGTTAGACCTAGTAGCATAAATACGGTCACAGCCTTCACAGTCACACTTGAATACGCCGTCATCTTCTACTTTGTTTGGCCTTATCTTAATACCGTGATCTGCCTCAAGATGTACAATGTAGTTAAGATACGCTGTAAATGAAGACTTACATTGAGACTGATCACAAAAAAACCTTCCCGCCTCTGGAGCCGGTTTCATGTTTCCAATTTGCTCTGGGGTCATGTCATGAAGCTTCATATAATGTTGTATCAAGCTGGTAACTTCCTGGAAGATGCGAGAGCAGTCACTCACCTCACACCTGAACTCTCTGACGGCGGGTTTGGTTTCCACCTCATCGCGTTCCTCTTTGCCTGGCTCATTCTCCTCCTCCACTTCGGCAGAGAAGGCAGGGAGGTCAGATTTGTGCACAGCTTGGTAATGAAGGATTAGGTTTTGCTGTATCGTAAAAGCTGCGAAGCAGCCCTGATGGACACATCGGTATGGTCTATAAGGGCTATATCTAGTGGGAAACTCCAGAGATTTTGTTACAGGCTTCCTACGTTTTCTTTCCTCTTTTTCCTTCCTGTACCTCCTAACCTTGCGGACTTTGGGTTGTGCCTGTGTACCACTAAAAGAGGCTACATTATGTTGCTCTGGTGAAACAGAAACCACTTGGGGAGGTTTTTCCAGTCTTTCAGGAATATTATTTTCTGGTAGAAGTTTCTCCAAGACTTTTACAGGCTCTACAACTTCATTTATCTGAGCTTCTTTGACCAATGGAGCTGCAGTTTTGTTTTCTATTATTAGTGTCTGCAAAGTTTTTATTTCAACAGGTCGCGGGGCTGTGTTTACAGTTTCATTTTGAGATCTTCTGCCATAAGGCCTTTTAATTTTTAATTTTACCATCTCCTCTGTCGTAAAATGATGTACAAGCTGACAGTGTGCTCGGAGATTAGAGTTTCTTGTGAATGTTTTTGGACAGGTAGCTACAACACATTTGAACGGGGCATACTTCAGTTGATGTTTCTTAATTTCTAGTATCATTTCAGCAGTGTACTGATGAACCTTGCCATAGTGTTTAAATAATGCATCTTTTGTCATAGCACTGTAATTGCAGCCTGGATCCTGACATACAAAAGGCTTATTAACTTTATCACTAAACTGAATGTTACTTGCCTCTGAAGATATCTGGACGAGGGGTTTATTTTCAGTTGATGCAACAGGAACTGCTGGTGCTAGCGTATCTGCTGGAGGACACTGGGAAACAGTCTCAGAGACCTGAATGGGTGAATCATTTTCTAGTTTCAGTTTTTGCAAGCCCTCCAAAATTTCCAATATTTGAGTATCATCCTTTTGAGATGTCTCAGACTGAGCAGAGCTATTCTTTGCAGCAGTGACATTCCCCGCGTGCACGGCAAACTGTGCGGGAGTGGGTAGTTTTACACTATGTGCAGAATTTCCCGAAGAAGCCTGTGCATTATTTACTTGCGAGTTCTGTCCTGAAGCAGCAACGGTATCCTGAATTTCAGTTTTCACCTCAAGTATCTGTGAATTCATAGCAGTTTTAATTATTTCCAGGGTTTTTTCAAAGTTCTGTATAACGTTGTCTTCTGAAATCTGTTCCTCCGAATTTGCTTGCACACAAGAATTTACAGACATCATTTGGGAATCCCCATTTTCAGTTTTTACTGTTAAAGGGGGTAACGTTGTATGAGCCTCGAGATTTGTTTTGAAGTTCTCTTTGATACTGGCCATGAATAACTGATTGTCAACATTGTTGAGTTTCTGTGTGAGATTTTCCACCACTGCTTGAGAGCCACAATTTACCAGCAAGTTGGACTGAAAACTTTCTCCCTGTATTTGCACGCTTCCTTCAGTGCTTTTGGTTAGAAGTCCCATCGTTGTTGTATTATTTACTGCTACTTTCTGTGAGGTATTGGGCGCAAGCAAGGGTGTAGCTGCTTTTCTCTTCCTCTTTGAAGCACTGGTTCCCTTCTTATTCAAGTTGCTTGATCCTGAATTCTTGGGACTACTTATAACTGAAACTCGTGAACTGTTCCCTGCAAAGTTTTGCGCCGCTGCAACAGTACTAGAAAATGAGCTAGGACATAAGCCATTTTCAATAGTCTTTAGCATTAAGTCCTCTGTTGCAAAAACAGGCAAACTCTTGCATTCATTTATTGGAGGAATTTTGGCATTGAGGGTCCTGTTTTGGTCTGTTAGCAGGGTACTAGGGTTACAGACTGTCTGCAGCAGAGGGGATGCAGTTGAGTTGGGGAGAACAGCTGCATTTATCTGAGTCGTACCAGTGATGCAACTTGTTGTAACTACGTGTGGAAGTACTTCTGTGTTATCAAAGGTACTCGGGATGCCTGCAGTTTCCAAGGCTTGTTTCATAATTTGATTTCCTTCCTCATTCCCACCAGCATTAAAGTTAGTCACATTGGCCCGTGGAAACATAGTCTGCAGTAAGGCTGTGGAACGATTTTCAGCTGCAATTAACTGGAGGAACGATGGATCTTTAAAACACGTCTCTGGATTGAAGGCAGACTCCTGGGGTTGCTGCAAGTTTAATGAGTTTGAAGAAATAATCATACTGGCAAGCAAAGACTGTCCATTAGCCTGCAGAGCTTCTGGAGAAATTTCTGATCCTTCAAGAGGCTTACAGTAAGACCTCTTAGATAAGTGACCACCAAGTGATCTAGGATTAGTGAAAACTCTGAAACACCTGCTACAGATAAATTTGCCATCCCTAATTATTGCTGGCCACTTTGCTCGCTTGTTATGTTTTGGCTTCCTTTCTTTCCCATTTGGGCCACGGCCACGATCTTTTTTCACCTTTTCTGAAGCTGGATGTTGAGCTTCATTGAAGTTATTTTCATTACTCAATCGTGAGGGAAATATTTGATCAACAGTTTCCTCTTTTGGGAAAGCAGAACTAGTGTTTCCTTCTAGTTGTGATGGAAAGTTATTTGCATTATTTTCCAGTTGTGAAAAGACTGAATTTGGGGGATTCTCTGCTGATGAAGGAAAGAGAGACATTGGACCATTTTCTGCAGGCAAAGGAAGAAAAGGATCTGAACCGCCGTCAATATTCAGAGGCATAACTGTTTTTGCCAGATCGTCCAACTGGGAAGGTAAGGTTGCACCAGACAGATTTTCCATATGTGAACATAAAACACTCTCAGGCTCACTTTTAATACGAGTAGACAAACTTGGACTTATGACACTTTCCACTATAGGCAACATAGGATTGGCCAAATTTTCTAGGTGGGTTGGGAAAAGCGTACTTGAGACATGTTGCACTTGACTGGAACAGGTGGGATTCAAATTAGGTTTGTTCTGTGCAGTAAAAGCAACACCACTAGGATTGCCCACTTGTGACGGCATAAGATATACAATCTTCCCATCGTTTGGTACATTTTGCAGATTGCTGGATTTTCGTGGTTTCTTGTTTTTACGCTGCATTTTAAAAGCAGCATATTGGTCAGGGTGTGCTGCCTTCATATGTTTGCCAATGCTCTGTGACGAGTTGTACGTTCGAGTACACCCCTCAACCTGACAATTAAATTTCTGAATTGGGGCTGCTGGTGACACAGCTGGAACTAAAGAGCTATTTATGTTAGGCTGCGAAGGAATAAAAGTAATACTTTCTAAAGTTTTTAAAGGCAGGTTATATAAATTAGCTGCAGCCTTAATACTGTCTTCAATTTCAAGTTTGGAAATGGGTACACTGTTTCGATATCCTGCCTGATTCTGCACACTGAATGGATTTACCGTGCTCACTTGTCTTTCTAAGCTTTTTGATTCAAGGGCTTCTGGTTTTAGTGTGTCTGAGGTCACAGAAATATTTTGAATATTCTGAGTCTGACTGAGACAGTCTTCTTCCTTTCTCTCTTGGAAAACTGGAAGACAAGAGTCAACTGATGAGCACAACTGCTGGGCTGCAGGTTTAGTGGTATCTACTTTACTGGCAGTAGCAGCCAATTTACCTCTTTTTACAAAGTTATCTCGGATCTTCTGGTTAACAGCAGGCACCTTAACACTGCTTTCTGGAATTGCTACTTCTGTCTTCACTGAACTCATAGGAGACTGGTCCGAACCAGCATTAGGCAAGGAATCGTTTTGCTGCGGTATACTCGCTGATGCATTTACACTTTCATTCCCTACTGGTTCTGCTTTGATTTGATTCCAGATGACGCTTTCTCCTTCA
>WAAD01026890.1:35922-48105 GCA_013389945.1 Fregata magnificens | reverse complement strand
TAAGGCATTTTTGGAAGTTATTCAGATGACTAATCTGGATAACATCTTTCATCTCTCTCTTTGGATAATTTCTGTGTTTATATTCTTATTATCCTGCAAAGTTTTTGCTTTCTAGGGGCATTGAATAATGCAACATCTCTGAGTACTGCTCCTAATCCTTACATGCTGCATGGGAATAATTCAAGTCTGTTTGGTGGATTTTACATCTTCTCACACAGTTACATAGGAAAATGTTTCATAGACGTGGGTTTCAATAAACACCTTCTGATTCTCGATCTAGTTTGTACTCTTGAACCTTACCTCTTCTTACAGTCTTTCTTCCACCCATGTTCAGGATTACCATTCCAGAGAGTTTCATAATTCTCTGTAAATTTAAACTACAAAATTAGTTCACACAGTTTTTTACTGGTCAGTGATTTTTCTGGTTTTCTTTCTGTTGCTCACTTTCTTTGTCTACCTGCAGCATAACCCTTATTAGAAATATAAAATACTGAGGTTAGAAAAAAATCATGTGAGTTGTATTATATTTGACTGGTACAAAAAGAGTAGAAAAACAGAAATCTTGAACTTTTTCTGTTGTTGAAGAAACAGAGCATGAGAAGGTGGGAATGATCCTGTTGAATTTTTTTCAATATTAGTTCCATTATTGCAATTGCCAGATAATTCTCTGCTGATACTTTCTCCTTTTTCCTGTTGAGTATCTGGAACTGGGAAAATATTTCAGTAAAACATCTCAAGAACTTGTCATGGAGAACATAGGCTTTTCTGTACTATATTTAAACTTTTCAGGCAATTCACATACAAAAATATATAATCTAAATGTGCTTAATTTTTTTTTCATCTTGTTTTAATTTTGTGCTATGTTTATCTTAGGACATGAATAGAAATACAGTCTTTTATTTTTTTTTTAGTTGTGAGCATTTTACAGCCAGTTTTACTTTGGAGGTTTTATGTTAACAAAATTTTNGAGCCTAATTCCCCTGTCTAGCTGAATTAACCTGTCATTCTTCTATGCAAAATGAAAACCCCTTAGCAGGAGTTATTGATCCAGACATCCTTCATAGTAGTCTATAGTCTTGTTTTCACTTGGACCACCAGTTTTAGTCTCATGATCTGAAAGTACCCTGAGCATTAGTATCACATTATAGTGTGTTGCTCCTCTTTCTCATCCTGGTTTGGATGAGAATATCTAGGAGTCAAGGGGCGGGTTTTTTGGCACAGGATTTTGTGGTTTATTCTTATGAAGAGTTTCTGTTTTCAAGAACTGTCATTTTGCTTTGAAAATTTCCTAGCCAGGTCTAAACTTACACCATTTAGAAATTCTTAAAAATTCTTTGAGTGGAAAAAAAAAAAATTGTTGCATACTGTTATAACTGTGAAACAAGTGAGCTAGATGGTTATATCTGGACATAAAGATTTAAACTTGCCATCAGTATGCAGTGGATGATTCATTCTAAAACCTTAATCTATTTTATTTCCTTCAACATATGTTTCATTCCTGCTCACAGGAAATTGATATTCCAGAGGAAATTAGCCACTGGAAGCATGAGGCTATCTAGAAACAAAGGGTACTTCAGCTGAGGAAAGCTAATCACCCAAGGTACTCTTTATTTTACACCAATTATAGGGAGGGCAACCCTTGGCTGGGTTCTTAAACAGCTCATAACCTCTCTTTCTCTCTCACTCATGACTATGAGAGAGGAAGGCCAGGGTTCTGCAGGCTAAAAATGTTTTACAAAAAAAAAAAAAAAAAAAATAGATGTGGCCAACCTTACCACATATACCCATTTTCACAGAGCTAACATTTTGGCACTAGTAATACTTAAATGCTATCTTGGTTTGTTTTCCTATGTAAAGTTTAGAGGGGTTTTCCAAGTGGTTTGTTTTAAAATGTGTTTTATGTGTGAAGCTTAGTTGCATTTTTCACTCCTATAAATTACACTCTAAACCTATTGAGCATGTGTGAAAAAACTATTATTTTTCTGTGTGGGCATTTATGAAGATACTGTTTTGGTGTTACTGACGTATACTTAAGAATTACCTGACTTGCTTAAAAAGATATCAGTCTGCTTATTTGACTGTAATCATTATTGGTCTTTGTCTCTTTTCTGGAGGGTGATGCAAGACCAAAGTCATCGCTTTCACTATCATATGGCAAGGTACAGGGATATTCCAGTGAAGCATCTGCTTTTCTATATACAGTCTATTAAAGGCAAAATTCTGTCTGATCATAAAGTTTCATAACATAGGAAATTGAGACTCTGTAAGATGTTGTAGAAGTAATTCTAAGTGTTGTGACTAAGACTGTTTATAATATTAGAAAATATATTCAAAACAGGAAGTCATTTGCCTTGCTTTACACACAAAATGGATATTCTAAAGCTTCCATTCTGCAAATAGCTGGGATGGTAATTCTAATGTATCTATCTAAAGGAAAAACAAAGTATGATCTTTCCTGAATGTTCTTATCATATCTTTGTTTAAAGTGTAGCTGTGCCTACAAAACCATATTCACATTACATCACAGAAGATGAACGGAGCTGTAGAAGTATTCTTAATACCTGTCCAGGTTTCTTAAAAATTAAGTCTAGATTTTTTTTTTTAATTGATAAATAACATTTTACGGCATGAAATTGTATACCTGGCCAGTTACATTATTTTTCGTCTGTGTCTCAGATAATTAGAAAGTCATTGTACTCCTCTTAGAGAAAGAAAAATACAGCCTCTCTGAGCTGGAAAGTAAGACATGCGGAACAAACTACCCCAGAGGGTTTAGAGCAAATGATAACAGTGGGATGAACTATAGTTACAAAAAACCCTGGTATTATTCTTTATATACTTTGTTGGTTCACACAAGGCCATATTTCCTAAGCTCTTTTTCACATTAAAAACAAAACAAAACAAAACCAAACCCGAAAAGAAAGCCAAGCCAAATCCTGGATGCTGTGCAATTTAGCAGCTTTTGATTTCCCTGAAAGGGGGAGAATCCCTCACTCAGCTCCACTTCTTGTTTGTGTTAAACCTCCATTTAGGAAGCATTTGTAATAGTTATCACATATTGCTCCATTTTAAAGTCAAGTGAACTTCAGTGGGCAAGAGGGGAACAGTCTTCACGCACTGACTGAAAAATTCTCTCCCAACCTGTTATTCTGGTGTTCTTTGTACTGAAGCTGTGCTTTCATGCTCCTGTGGGCTAGACTTTAAAAAAATCTTTTTAAAAGCCCTGAAGTCCTATGCCTGTATTAGCCTTATCAGTGAACTATTTCAGGGACAATGCTCAGAGTACCTCCCTTAACCAAAAGCAGAGGGAGAAACAGCTCTGTTAAAAATCCACCTTTGGTCTCCAAGCAGATAGCAAGGAGCAATCAAAGCACAAGAGGACAAGCTTAGTCATCACTGCCCAGTTCTTCAGTGTTTTACCTATGGTCTTTATCTACCATAACTGAACTTGGAGCCCCTAGGAACTACTGTGATTAACTTTAGGTCTTACAGACCCTGGGTTGACCACCACCTTGCCCTTCGGCACCCAGAGATGTCCAGCAAAGGCATCTGTAATGAGCCATGGCAATGGAAAGACACATGCCCAGGGATCCCAACAAACACGGCAGCTCAGACAGAGAGCTAGCAGGCTCCCATTTGGGTTACTGGTACCCAGTCACAGCTTCAAATTGCCTTCTCTAAGCAAAGCACTTTGATTTAGTACGTGACAACACACCCTTATACACTAACAGAAGTAAGCTAACTTGTCACAGGTAGGCTATAACAACAGCACAAAGCATGGCTGCTCTCTCATCTTAGTATGAAATGCAGATTGCCAGAGTCCTTCCCCCAAAAAAGGGTAATGGGTAACTAGTCAGCCAGCCTGCAAATTTTACCAGAGCTTGTACAACTTCACAAATTTCCTTCATTTCTCTGCATTCCAGCTGTCCAGTTTGCTGAAATTAGAGCAAAATAAGGACAAATAATTTCCTAGGTATTTATCTTTATATGGTTTGTTTTAGTTAAGTAATATTAGGGAGATATACAGGGGGACTGTGCAGGCAGTTGTGTGAAAAATTTACATGCTTAATTTGTGTGTGATTTTTTTTCGTTTTTCTTTTTTTTTTTTTTTGTTCCCCAGCTGCAAATCTAGTTGACTTTGTGTGCGTGTGCTTTCCGACATCCAATACATTCAACAGTTTTCTTTATCCATATAAATACACCTCAGAATGGCATAGCAATTAATTTATGTAGTGGGTAAGTTGATTTGACACAAAGTTGCCAAATGACAAGGAAAACATATGTCCCTGGATAAGAGCTATGCAGCAAAGTGAAAGCATTCAGTTGTTCACCATAATTACTGTCCTGAAGTCTTAGAATACTGCTCTGCTTATAGATCAGGGCTGGTATAATATCCCTTGCCCTCTTTACGTCCAAGCTACTTCAATTTTGTCATATGAAATCCTGTATCGTATCTGTTTGCAGTCCCACTCCACACATGATAAAAATTTTGTATTTTCTTTATGAGAAGTCTGTCCGAGTCTACATCTTTATCTTGCTATTTGGGTTTTGATCTTCCTATGTGAGCAAACCTCAAAGCTGACCCCTCAGGAAATTGTGCCCTTGCTTATAAAGCAATTTGATACAAAACTAATCTAAAACTTTTTATTTTATTCACTAATTCTATGTAGCTGCCTGATGGCTGGTCAGGATGAGGTTAAATTGCCAGGCAAAAGTCCCATTGCATATAACTCTTTATCCTTAATGAATACCAGGATGAACTTTAAAGTCAGGTTCTAATAAAGTAGTAGCCACAAGATAAGTTAGCAAGAACAACAAAAAAGGAGAAGAAGAAAAAAATCTGTCATTAACACTATTCAAGAATGTCAAAGGTGTTTTTCATTTGAAATGACAGGTTGGCAATCTGTAGTTCATTGCTGACAAGCAGAATTGCAAGTGTTTTAAAACTGAGCAGGTTTTGAAATTGTTAATTCTGTCTAAAACTCAGTCTGGTTTGTCTGTAGCACTGAATAAATTCATTATTTACTGTTAAAAACCATGTAGACTGACAGTTAATTTTTTCCAAAAAAACTACATCAGAGAAAGTGAGTGTTACCCTTACCATCTGGCTTTTTAAATACTGAAAAGAAAGTTAGAGTTACAATAACTGCCCTGGAGGCAAAATCCAGAAGTTTTTCAATGGGTCAGGGGATGGTAGGTGTAACCTGAACTGTAGTGCATAGTACGAGAGAAGAATTGCAGGCTGAAGGTTAGCAATGGTGTTTTGTGACGGTGCCTNAAATATTAATTTAAATACAAATTCAAATAATTGTTAATTCAAATATAGCTTTACATAGGACATGTAGTAAACCCATGAGATATGTATGTATACTATTTAAAGGACAAACATGTTCTTTTATTTGCCTAAATTAATTAGGAGACAATGGAAATTGCCACATGGCTTCCTTTGAAAATGGATTTGTGTTAATTTATTGTCGTTACACTAGNAATTCATTATTTACTGTTAAAAACCATGTAGACTGACAGTTAATTTTTTCCAAAAAAACTACATCAGAGAAAGTGAGTGTTACCCTTACCATCTGGCTTTTTAAATACTGAAAAGAAAGTTAGAGTTACAATAACTGCCCTGGAGGCAAAATCCAGAAGTTTTTCAATGGGTCAGGGGATGGTAGGTGTAACCTGAACTGTAGTGCATAGTACGAGAGAAGAATTGCAGGCTGAAGGTTAGCAATGGTGTTTTGTGACGGTGCCTGTCTGACAGACGCTTAGGGCAAAAGAAGGTCATTGATCTAAAGGTCATTGATCTAAAGTTCTGTTGAAATAGGAAAGCCTGTATTTTCCTACCACTTACGTGTGTGAGATTTGGCATTTTAATTCATCAGTAAAGATCTTCTTCTNAATTAATTAGGAGACAATGGAAATTGCCACATGGCTTCCTTTGAAAATGGATTTGTGTTAATTTATTGTCGTTACACTAGTATTTATGTTATAACATATTGGGTTTTAGTGTTCTTGGTACAATGATGACACAAAGATTTTTACCTCTGCCTTCCACTATGATCTTAGATTAGAAGCAAGAGGAGGATGAAGCATACATGAAGGTTAGCTTGTGGGACAGGTTCCAATAAAATTGACATGATTCTATTTGGTGGTAAAAGCTGACAGAATAAGGATGGATATAATTTATGATCTTTTAGTTTGTAACCTGAGAGCAGAAAAGAATGGTTTCATCCAGAAAAAGATGGGTAAAAAGAAAATAAAAATGAAATGTTTTAAATTTTGATTTTGAACTACTATATTTAGAAACTTGCCTCAAATAATTGACACCTATTTCAAAATCTCGTGGAGGGGGAAGACTAGAGGAACATATTCTTTCTGGCTCAAAATTAATATATTTCTTTTCTTTTGTATTTTTTTCTTTTTTGGTTTTGTCAGCTAATTTCACAGCAACAACTGGTACACAGTCAGCTTTCTCTTCAGCCTATGGATGGCTGGGAGCTTGCTACTTCCTTCTTTCAGGCTTTGTAGTTAGCACGCACCTTTTCATTAGTTGCATCTTCCCTGGGGCAACTCTTGAATTATATGGAAGCTGCAGGACTTCTTTCTAAGGTCCAGAACTTCATGGACTGTCTGTTTTGTGTTTTCCCTCTCTATCCCCCTAGTAATATTAGACCTGTGTTCTGGGATGGGCAAGGACTAATAACTTGTCTCCATACTGAATTTACATTTTTGTTTTAGGAATACAACTTCCTGAAATTTTCAAGGAGAAAATTTCCACTTGGGAAATAAAGATTTCCAAAAGGACTTTTTTTTTTTTTTTTTTTTTTTTTTTTGTTAGCCGTGGTTCAGAAAGTCTTAAGTGGACTCAGCATTACAGTTTGGGAGCAAAACTGGCTCATCATTGATGTAGGAAAGTAGATAACGTATGATCCATTAGTAAGAATATTTAAAGCTTGTAGAATCATCCCTGTTCTTTACTTTCCCCATTGGTGTTTATGGTCTTTTAAATTCATGCTACTCTGACTATGATTGAATATCATTCTCCCAGTTGAGAGTATGAATATCAAAGATTCAGTCACATCACCCCTCGTTTTTATCTCAATTTCTCTCTTCCGTCTTCATCACTGGATGGCAATGCTTCACACTTACTTTTTTGATGATACTTTATACCTCAAACTTGATGGGAGAGAGAATTTTGCTAGGTTGTACAAGCTTCTCTTCATTTATGTCACATCAAAACTGATACAGTCATTTTGTCCCTCTACCTAGTAAATACATGTTTCTGTGGTGTTGGTGTGAGCAAAAGTTATGTACCCTAACACCTAGCACTCTCCATATTTTTGCACTGTCACTAATGTTAGATGTTTTTCCTAGTTCACTGGAAGGTTTTTCTAGTTAGATGCTTTAAAACTCTGCATATTAAAGTGCAAGAAAAAAATGTTGCTTAATCAAAATGCTTTTTCATGATCAGTACCTTCAAAACTCAAGCAATGCTCTTATTTACCCCACCCCATCAGCACACCTGAATAACAGTGAAGAAGAAAGTAGGTCGTCCTGTAAATTCCTGTTGTATCCCTAGCAGGAGTGTTCTATGCCTTATTAATGTGAGTGCATGTTGTTGTCTGCTGCTATTTCTAATTATATGCGATGGCTCACAACATCCTTTCAGACTGATTGAAGCAGATTAAGGCTCTCCTTGGATGCTAATCTGAGACCATACCCCTATTTCAAATTCTTTTTAAATTGGTCAACAGATTAACTAATTATTTTGAGGTGAGCTAAGAGCCAGACATACATGCAGAGGTAAGAGGCAGATGTGCCTGTGGAGGGTGACTGCACAGACCTTTCTTCCCTAGGATATCATGCTAAAAATGAATTGTATTCATAAATATGTTGTGAATGACTATTGTTGAGCTGTCCACATACAGCAGCATTTTATCCCATGAGCAACAACAGCAAGTCAGGTACTGAAGAGGTCTTCAGAGAAATGGTCCATTGAAAGAATGGACTGAAGTTCAATGTTCAGTGTATCAGCAAAAAGCTGGTCTTTTAAACTTGTTTCTCTCCGAGAAAGAGGTGCCATTTTTGTAGGAACTCCCCTTCAGTATTGCCCTATGGGATAATAGTGATATGTGCAGGTGACCCTGACTGCTGGGACAAGGAATCTATTTGCAGACTTTTTATCTCTGGGGCAGCCTCTCTGTACCTTCTCATCCCCTGGCTGGGCAGCTGCTGTGCTGCATGGTGGAGCATGGTTCCTGGAGCCCTGCTGCAGAGGGTTCAGCAGCAGCCTAAGCTCAGCTTCCCTGAAGTGTTGGCTTCGCTGTTCATACTCACCTATTTTCCTGGTTTGGCAAATAAGTAGTCTGGTGCAGTTGTCCTGCCAGCGTCATACCTAGCTTCTGACTTTGAATTCAGGTCAACATGGGGACTGATAGAACTTTATTTCATTTTTTCTTGCTACTCATTCCAGTACTTTTATTAGGACAGACAAAAATCCAGTGTCAACTGAAATTTTTCATTGGGAATATCACCTGATGGTCCCAATGGATTCAATTGATTCTGGTTAAAGCAGCAGCTGCCAATTTCTAAATGTTGTGCAGGTTTCGTAGAGATTGAATCCGCAGCCTGCTGCTTGGACCTCCAGGTGTTCCTGAGTTGAGGTTCTGCTTGGGCTTTAATTTCCCTGCAGCGGAGGTAAACATTGTCTCCTGAAAATAGTGGTGAGCTGGCAGCAGAAATATGTGGCCCTGTTACCTGCTAGTCAGGACTTGTGACGCTGAAAGGCCTGTGTTTCCTGATTCCCCATTACCATCCCAGCTCCTGGGGGAAAGGCAACTTTAACAATGTCAGCTGCCGAGATTGTTGCTGAGTAGTGTCATCCTTGCACATCAACTAAAGTTGACTAAACAACTAAAGCGCTTTTGCTTACACAAAATAGAACCGGTGTAATCTAAGTTAGTCACCTTCATACAGTTCAGTCTTTTACTCAGAATATGTGAGCAGTTCAGTTTTCAGTATGGTGTTTGATAATATTGATAAGAGCAATTTCCCACTCTTTACCCTTATCATCTTTGTCATCAAATCATCTTGAGACATTCTGTTTACCTCCTCTCCCAATGACTTCAGCTGACATCTAGGTCTGAATGTTTAGTTGAAGGTGTGGCTTTCAGTGCTTTTCACTGCAGGGCTTTAGAGCAAGGCTTGACCTCCAATAAGGTCTTTTTGTAGCCAACGCGATGTGTCAGATCAACAGACAAATGCTTATGTGGAGTGATTTTTTTTTTCTGAGGGGAGAGGGAATAAAAAAATTATTCACTTATCTGGAAAAGGTTGTCCTCTTCCCAAGAAGGTTTGACATTTTGCTTTTTTTCCCCCCTAAGTAAATGAGAAGTCTGAAATTTTTGTGGAGAAACATTATGAACTGTGGAAGGTAAGGAGCTTAAATTAGGCTCTAGGGCTTAGGAAAATAATTATTTTGTTTAAAAAAAAAATTAAAAGATAATGCCTTTCTGCAAACAGTGCAATTTACCATTTGGAGACAAATAGCAGAGCTGTACCTCTAGAAGAGAAAGTAAAACTCACTATGTAAAGGCAGTTGATTGTTTCTCTTTGCACATCTGAACCACTTTAACCATTCTATCACATTTTTATGACTAAATAAACTGCTTTTTTTAAGGCATATTGCTGTCAAACGCAACATGAAGTAAAACTTCAGTTAAATTCCCTTTATAGTTGCGCTAAAAAATTAGAAAATTAGTACGCTTATGAATTTAGGCAGATCTTGTCTTTATTAGCCTCATATCTGGTCTAAATCCATACAGAAATACACATATCTCTGTGTTTACTTGTGCAATCACAAACAATTTTACCAAAGCCCCTGAGGTGTAAATCTTTATGCCACTGATGGGAAAACTTGTTCTGAGAAATCATTATTAATGATTTGTTTCACTCATGAAGAAAAGGGCAATAGAAGTAAATAGGACTTAAAGTATAAAAAGCTTTTTGGCATCATTTGAACATTATATTCACCACAAGGAAAAACCTGCTAAGAGGCTTATCTAACAGGATGGCAGTAAGTAATCTACATTGTTGTTGTTATCTGTATTATATTTTAGTCAGTGAGCCAGACCCTATAGAAAAGGTGAACAATGTCAACAAGTTATGGATCTCAGCACAACCATATAATTAAAATAACTAGTGAATCAAAAAGCACCCATCTTGACTCTGTGAAAAAGAGTAGCTCACTGAAGTCAGTGGAATTACAACAGTATAATTTTGAAATTTAAGGTAGAAGGATGACACTTCCCATACATAGCTATATGGTACAGGAAAATTCAATATTATTAAAAAATATTACCCTACTGTGTAACTAGTACTGTCACCACCAAGTGCCAACCCACCTCCAACTAACTGAAACAACCTCCTCCCCCAAAACTCAACTATCTCCGCACAAATCTAGACCTCTCAGTTGTGATGCTGCCATGAATATCCTGAATTTTGAGATCAATACAAAAATGTTTGTTTTTATTTAATAGATAATTCTGTTTTTCTATATTCAGGATTTACCCTATAAAAAAAGAAGAGGGGAAAAAAAAAAGAAGAAAGGTGAGTCTGGTAGTATTATTTAATTTATTTAAATTAATTTAATTTATTTCAGAAGCGTATATTTTAAGAATTTTTGATGAGATAAAAAAGCAGAGAAAAATGGTGGTAACAGGGATGCAGCTTTACCAATAGACTAGGAATGTAGCATAGGTTCTAAAACAGTGATGAAGGGAACAGTGACATTTTAAAAGCAGAATTTTAGTGGCAATCTGTAAAGAATAAACAAACCACCGAAGACTGGTGTTTTTAAGACGAGGTTTGGCGGAGTAGTCTGGCTCTCTGGGTGTGTTGACATTGTCTGCAACAGATTCAAGGAATAATATAAAAGATAGCAGAGGTGCTGCAAGTACAAGCAAGAAGTAATATTAAATTGAAAGAACATAAACATGTTTGTAAGTCAAGAAAATAGGCCGTGTTCTACCAAAACATTTTGGGCTTTATCTATTCTATGAAAGATGAATACTGCCTTTGCATATTTGTTGTTCTTTAAATCCAAGTTATGAAAATGAAAGTACAAACAGTTAGCTATTCTTATGCAGAACCCTTTTGAAAATCAAGCTACATTGAGATATCTGTTGTTGAAGTGAATAGTTACGGCAATAAGAGAACTGACGTTTCTTTTGAGAGATTTGCAAATGTTAACATTTTTGTTACTTAAATTATCATATGAATAATTGTACTTTGAATTAAACCAGCTCTATAGAATGATCAAAAATTAATTGAGTTTGAATGATGGTTAAGTTATGTCCTTATAGTCTTTGCAAGGAATGCTTTCAGAATTACAGATTACTGAAAAATAGCAACAAAGAAAACCAAAGGGAAAAAAAGTCAAAGCTTGTAATACTAATGGAATAGATATTTGATTGTTATGCACAATGGTAAACCAGAAGAGAAATCACACTTTGGCTGCAACGAACACAGCTCATCTGTTGGCTATTATTATTAATACGAATATATATTTTGCAGTCAGAATGTTTCTGCAGCCTACAAACAACTTATTCTTTCTCATTAACACATGCTTCCTTGCTCCTGTAAGAAATATTGCAAAATTTTCCTCTGAAGTCCTGTACCTTATGTACACATATCTGAATGTGTTCTTGTAAAACTAGAATGCAGAATCCTGCAAGTAACAGCATAAATATCACTTGTCATGTTTCGGGCATTCTTATTTAGCCACACATGTGCCAGGATCATAGAATCATAGAATCATTAAGGTTGGAAAAGACCTCTAAGATCATCAAGTCCAACCGTCAGCTAACACCACCATGACTCCTAAACTAGGCCCTGGAGTGCCACGTCCACACCTTTTTTGAACGCCTCCAGGGTTGACGACTCCACCACCTCTCTGGGCAGCCTGTTCCAATGCTTAACCACTCTTTCAGTAAAGAAATTCTTCCTGATGTCCAATCTAAACCTCCCCTGGCACAACTTGAAGCCATTTCCTCTCGTCCTATCGCTAGTTTCTTGGGAGAAGAGTCCAACACCTGCTTCCCTACAACCTCCTTTCAGGTAGTTGTAGAGAGCTGTAAGGTCTCCCCTCAGCCTCCTCTTCTCCAAACTGAACAACCCCAGTTC